>JASSKH010000021.1:12283557-12353599 GCA_031763025.1 Macrocystis pyrifera
AAAACCAAGTAATTTCAGAATGACCGTACTAAAATCAAGTATTTTTTTCGACCATGATGAAATCGAGTTATTTTTTTCGATTATACTAATATTTAGTTTTTTTTTTCACCATACTAAAACCAAGTCATTTCGTACCCACCATACTAAAACCAAGTAATTTCAGACTGACCATACTAAAATCAAGTCATTTTTTCGACCATGATAAAAACGATTTTTTTTATCGACAACACTAAAGTCAAGTTTTTTTAACCATAGTAAAACCAAGTCATTTCGAGCCCACCATACTAAAAACAAGTCATTTGAGAATGCCCATACATTTTTCGCGCCCACTGTACTAAAGCCAAGTAATTTCAGGACGAGCATGCTAAAATCAAATCTTTTTTTTCACCGTGATAAAATCGAGTTTTTTTTATCGACAACGTTTTTCTCACGATGCTAAGACCAAGTCATTTCGTGCCCACCATGCTAAAACCAAGATATTCGCTAAAACCAAGATATTCAGAATAGCCATACTAAAAGCAAGTCATTTCAGTTGACAACAATACTGAAACCAAGTCATATACACCCGACTACACTAAAATGCTTGTTTCGACCCTACCATACTAAAATCGAGGTGTTTATACCCCACCATATTACTAGTAATTGGTGGTAATGAGGCGCGACCTCAGTAATACCTGCAGTAGTCATATCTGCGATGCATCATGCTGGGCGAATACGGATTATTCTGTTTTGTGCTGAACCAACACGAACGAACATCTACTGCTTGTTGCTGCTGTGTATTACCGACTACCTATACGCCGTCGTTGGTGAATCTCAATAATATCGTAAATGTTCTTGGCCTCTTCTGCTCTTGATATATGAAAAACACAGCAGCAGCAGTACGCACACACACTGTTCTGTTGTTGATTTTGTCGTGTGTATCCTGGTTTCCACCTCGAAATCCGGCATAATAATTTGAAGCCGAAAAATATGCACTGCTGTGACCACAGAACTTGTATTCGTATCGTATCTCTCGGGGATTCAAGAATCGGCACGGACAATGCCGACGGGTAGAAAGAACAAGAACACACACACCTCACATGTTTTTTCCAACAGTGTTTTCTGGTTGAAATTCAGAATAATTTGAAGACGAAAAATCTGCATCTGAAATGTTTTGTCCAACAGACTCACAGAAAGAGCTTCTTTCTCGCAGCAGGTGCCACCACTACTTGCTATTTGTACTGACATCTACTTACACATCTACAGCAGCAGTGTTTCTCCAGCAAGAAAACAGCAGCAGCAGTAGCAGCAGTAGCAGCAGTAGGACGCACGAGGCCAGGGTCAGCGTCGCTGTACGCTCGACTTGTCAATCTAACCCTTGAACCCTTTGTACACGTACTCGATTTTGTCCCGCGTTGGTTCCGAACTCGAAATTTGGCATAATTTGCAGACGAAAAATCTGCACCCGACATGCTCTGTCCAGGAGAGAGAAATACCAATGGTACTCGTAGCAGGTACTGTGAACGAACTACCACCGCACCAGCACGACGAGGAGGTCTGTGTGCGCGCGCACAGAGCCCGCCGGGACTGGATTCGGTGCGGTGTGCGTCGAGAGCGGTGGTCAAACGTTGACCAAAAAATTGTTGAATCACACACACCCACACACCCACACACACATAGAAAGAAACTCAAACCAAGGCATCCTACGCTCGTATCCGAGCCGCTATGAAGAGTCTTTTGTTTTCCTGGAATCCAAGAAAAAAAAAAGGCTCGCACGCTCTGCGCCTCATTATAATCAAGTCATTGTTGCTGTCACTACTAGAATCCACTAATTTAATTTATCAATACTAAAACCAAGTAATTCCAGACCGACTATTTTACCAAGACGCCCGTGTTCACACTCTCTCGGACACCTCGTTTCACGAGCTCATTGGGGTGTAGACGCCAGGCGATTTTTAGAGGGTCATGTACCAGATGTTTTCTGCTTCGTGCTGACGCCCGTGTTCACACTCTCTCGGACACCTCGTGTCACGAGCTCATTGCGGCGTAGTCACAAGGTGATTGTTGGAGGATACTGCCGGTGGGGCTAGCTGCTACTCATTCGGACGACCCGCCAAATATAATTCAAAACTATGGTCGCTTCGCCATGCTTCCAATCCCTGCTATTTGTCATATCTACCTAACTTAGGGATAGGAATAATAGTCGTGGAGAACCGCCCTTCTTCCAGGTGGTACTCTGTGATATTCCAGGGATAGCCCTCTTCCTCACTTCGACCCCACCCGGATCCGATCCCGGTGAAACGTGGAGAGATATCATAACCGTCGAAGCGCAGGAGGCCCACCGACCTCCCTGTTCCCAATGTGGGATCCCTCAGTAGGCCTCTCCCATGTGGCACTCAGACTCGCAGAAGGAGTCTCTCAGAAATATTCGCACGACCACTGTGCATATTACTACAAAACACCCTGTTCACACTTGGTACTTGCCATCTGACCAACGCACATCCGTACATGTATCACTAGTCAAACGTTTGGTGGAGACATTTTCATTCAAGATAAAAACATGGTGCTTTCGTCCTGATCCCCGCCACACCCTGATCCCACCCGGATATGATCCCATTTGGTACCCTGCTCCCATCCACAAGGTGCAGAAATGATATTAGCCCTCCGCAGGAGCCGCCGGAGGCCCACCAACTATACTGATCCCATCCGCAAGCACCCCACCGGACGATGTGTGGCATCAACGGTCGTCTGCAAGGACACAAATCCTCGCAGGGCCGCCGTAGGTCAGTACAAACCACCCTGTTCCCACTTCGTACTTTCAATCCGACAAACACACATCAGTACGTACTACTAGCTGAATTTGGGAGAGAAATGTTCATTCAAGGTAAATACGTCGAGCCATTCCCTCCTGATCCCAGCCGTACCCTGATCCCACCCGGGTAAGATCTTTAGGGTTACCTGCTCCCATCCACAAGGTGCAGAAATGATATTAGCCCTGCGCAGGAGCCGCCGGCGGCCCACCAACTACTCTGATCCCATCCACAAGCACCCCATCGCCGGCCCACGTGCGGAAGCAGCAGTCGTCTGTTAGTCTCGCAGGACCGCCGTAGATTACTAGAAAACACCCTGTTCCCAATTCGTACTTGCAATCTGACCAACAAAGTTCATATCACTGAACAATTTATGGGGGAGAAATATTCACTCAAGGTACACAGGCGGTGCGGACCTTCGAGCCTTTCCCTCCTTATCCCAGCCGCGCCCTGATCCCACCCGGATGTGATCCCATTTGGTACCCTGTTCCCATCCACAAGGTGCAGAAATGATATTAGCCCTCCGCAGGAGCCGCCGGAGGCGCCACCAACTACCCCGATCCCATCCACAGGCACCCCACCGACCTATGTTTCGCAATAGCGGCCGTCTGCGAGGGCGTGCATCCTCTCAGGACCGCCGTAGTTACTACAAAACACCCTGTGCCCACTTCGTGCTCACAATCAGACCAACACCCATCAGTACATACTACTAGACAATGTTCATTCAAGATAAACAGGTGGTGCGGACCTTTAAGCATTTCCCTCCTGATCCCAGCCGCACCCTGATCCCACCCGGATATGATCCCATTCGGTACCCTGCTCCCATCCACAAGGTGCAGAAATGATATTAGCCCTCCGCAGGAGCCGCCGGAGGCCCACCAACTACCCTGATCCCATTTGGTACTTCGAATATTTCGAAACTTTTCCCGTTTGACACCCTGCTCCCACTTAATGGTTTAGAGATATACTCAGCCCTCGGCAGGAGCAGCCGGAGAATACTACAAATCACCCTGTTCCAATTGAGTACTTTGAATCCGACGAAAACCCCTCCCATTTATCACGCTGTTCCCACCCACAAGGTGTAGAAATGAAATCATCCCGGTGGAAGAAGCCGCTGGGGGCCCACCAGGCACCCTGATATCATCCAGAGGCACAGCTCGGGCGATAATCCGTCTATTGTTTCACCAATAGGTTCGATTCCCGATCCCGCGTATGCGAGTTCGTACATTTTTTCTTGTTGCTTCTGCCGTGTCTGCGGACGATTGTTATTCCTCTGAAAGGGATCAGGGTGCTTTGTACTGATCTCCGGCCACAACATCATTTATGAGCTATGTGTGTACGCGTGCATGATCTTGCTCAAACCGTGATGCATATCCCAGACGCCACAGGTGGGAGCAGGGTGCCAACGGGATCACACCCGGGTTGGATCAGATCGGAGTCGTGCCTGCCTATAATTTTAGTTTGCGTTTGCCACCCTGCTTCCGCTTGGTACCTCGACCTCGCCGTGGGCCCTTCCCATTTGGCACCTTGCTCCCGCCCACAAGGTGCAAAAATAGAATCATCCCTCCGAAGAGCCGCCGGAGGCCCACCAGCCACCCTGATCCCACCCGAAGGCACAGCTCGGGCTCAAAACCCGTCTTTGTTTTCGCCAATCGGCTCCCGCATATGCGAGTTCCTATATTTTCTTTGCTAGTTTCGTGTCTGGGGACGATTTCTGCAGCTCTGAGTGGGATTGGGGTGTTTGTATTACGGGAGACCATAGTAAATAGGACCCTACACACAAAAAACTATGTGTTTCCCTTTTTTTACTAGCAGTATTTGGTCCTATTTACGATGGTCCCCCGCAATGGTAATCTCCTGCAACAATTTTATTTGTGAGCCTTGGCGGTGGGAGCAGGGTGCCTAATGGGATCACTCCCGTATATTGTTGTTTTTGCGTTTGGCACCCTGCTCCCGCTTGGTACCTCGAATCTGCCGAAACCTCTTCCCATTTGGCACCCTGTTCCCACCTACAAGGTGCAGAAATATAAATATTTCTTCGCACGAGCCGCAAGAGGCCCACCACCTACCCTGATCCCATCCAGAGGCACAGTTCGGGCGCAGGAACCGTCGACTATTTCGGCAATCGCTTCGATTCCCGCATATGCTAGTTCGTATATTGGCACCCTGCTCCCACCCACAAAGCTCCCACCCACAAGGACACTCACTGTTGTGGCGCACAAATTTTTATCCGCAGGAGCCGCCGGCGAATATTACAAAACGTCTGTCGAACACCCTGCCAAGGTCTACAAATATGATCAGCCTTCCACCTCACCCACCGGAAGCCTACCTGGCACTTAGGATTGGGTTAGTGATCAGCAGTCAATACGTTTGAAAAGTATAGCTGTCGCATGGAACTAGCGCAGCAATATATTTGGGCACCAGCTACTGTCGTCAAGACACATGCTACGGTAGAGGTGTACCTATTTTTTCTTAGGATCCTCGGTTGAGGACTACCACACCCAAACACTAACTTTAAGATAAAACTGAAAGTGCAATCCAATGGCCTCCATAAACAACGAATAACATATGAAACGGAAAAGGCGTTCAAACGATATTAGGTAGAGGTTCTGGAGCCCCGGAAGTCAGAATAAAAATGGCAACAACAATCTACTGCTATCTTTCAGCACACCTTCGAAACAATCAGTGTCCGTTCTGATGCTTTATCCGAAATGGTTTCCGTCCCCAGGGTCCTATAGACTACTTCAATGCTTAATTTGGTCGCGTGTAGTCTCAAGTCTTGGGAACTGTTTTGTGTCGGGATAGGTGGCTTGGGCCGAACTTGTCATAGTCTAACTCCACCAGCTACGTTAAATGTATAGCTTTGGGATAAAACAACCCCCCCTACCGTCCTCCCGACCAGCCCTTCGCTGCCATGGACTGGGGCGCGTGAGTAGTCGAGATTGTTCGCAGCTGTGTCCCGATTTCGATCCGCTGTAAGTTCATTCAGACTTTTTTCCCGACGAGTGATACAAACCAACGCAAGGCATCAGAGTTTTTTCCTGTTTTGCGGTCGCGGTCTGCTTTCTAGGTCTTGCAGCTACTGCTGCGTGCTTCTACTGTATGTTTCTGTACACGCATTGTTTTCCAAAGCGTTTTTTGAGGCGTTCGTCGGACAAAGATGTCACCAGCCCTGTCGTCTGTTGTTCGAAGACTAGACCGCGGCGGGACGTGTATATCAGTCGACACGATCTTGATTACGTATTTCTTAGAAACTCGGGATCCTTGTTAGAAGGTTGGTATTTTATCGAAGAAACAAAGAACGCTGTCCCCCACACGATACTACGACAGCCCTCGCTGACCAAGGCGCGGGTGCCGTTGCCCAAGCAGCGGGCTCCAGCATCAGGGGTTGGTAGCAGGTGCTGAGGAGGAACCAGCCTCTGGCTGTCAGCAACCTCATCCTCGTGGGGACCTTTTTATGGTGGCGGTGGGCGACGTGGAGGGGAAAACCAATCTCCATCCATCGCTGCAGAGCCGATGGCCGATCAACCCGTGAAGACATACCCGCGGAGTGAAACAAGCCACTTAGGACAAAGCTTTAGAAGCGGATTGGGGTTCGGGTTAGAGTTCGCGTTAGAAAAAAATGATATCCACAAAGGCTCCTCCTCACCCATTGCTCGCATCTACTTTTTGAAATCGGGAGGTTTACGTTTACTGCTAGCCAAGGTCGGCGGAGGAGCAGATGACCATGGTCTCGTGACCAGGAACAATAAACAAGGTGTTGTGACGTAGAAAAAAAAAACAAGCCACGTAGCTTTAGAAGCGGGTTGGGATTTGGGTTAGAGTTAGCGTTAGAAAAAAATGATATCCACAAAGGCTCCTCCTCACCCATTGCTGGCATCTACTTTTGAAATCGGAAGGTATACGTTTACTGCGGAGGAGTAGATCACCATGGTCTTGTGGCCAGGAAAAATAAACACGGTGTTGTCACGTAGAAACAAAAACAAGACACTTAGGACAAAGCTTCAAAAACAGATTGGGGTTTGGGTTAGAGTTAGCGTTAGAAAAAAATGATATCCACGAAGGCTCCTCCTCACCCACTATTCGCATTAACTTTCGATATCGCAAGCTATATTTATTTTGCTAATCAAGTCGCTCTGTCATCCCAGTCGCCTGCTTTTGCCGCCCACACCACCACCCCAGGTCTATTTCGGCTTCACAAGGTGTGTCGGGTCTCCAGCCCGTCTCGCGGTTGATCGGGATTTCGATGTTTTGAGAAGCCGAGCCGGTCACGCTGCCGTAAACTTTGGCAGCTGTCATAACTGAAAGTACAAGCTCTGCTGCCAGGCGGCAGCCAAAAAGGGATTAGGACAGACGTTGTATACGACGTCTTCGTCGACACCACGAGGTCAAGACTTGTCGCTGGCCCTGGTTCACGGCGAGACACTAAAGTTGGCAGGATAAAGGCAGATCGTAGCGACCTCGCGCTTCAGACGGCAGCGCAGAAATTCAGGATATGTAAGAGTGCCGGATGACACTACCTCGGAACTAGTGCAAGTACGCAAATCATTGACAAATCATTGAAGCAGAGTTGCCTGGCTGTTCGTCAGGAACGTCTGCGTAAACAACATGGGCAGGAGTGTGGCGGGGGGGTACAACTGGACGGACAAACGGTCGATTCGTTTGGTATAAAAAAACAATCGACTCAGGGTTTCGGTTTCGTTGACACTCGGTATTTTTTTTGCTTTTACCGTGCGGGCGCTGACAGGGCAAGCAAGCGTCGGTTGAGTCCCATGCACCGCTGGTCTTTTGTCCGACCATACCCACGTTGAACTCGGGGTCAAGGTACAGCGATGTACGCCCGCTAACGTTTTTACAACTGCTAAACTAGGCTGGTTTTGCTGCCAAAAACCTCGGCGAAGATTCTCGTTTCGTTGATGCTCGGGAATAGTGCTTTACCGAGCGGGAGGCGAAAGAAAAAGAAGGCCTTGACCCTGTCGGGTACACTTTTAGCGTTTTTTCTAATCATACCCTCCAAGAAAACGCGGGCTGGGGTACCAACCGGAGGGTGAGGGGAGCAATTGGTTTTGTCGCCCAAAACACGACGAGGGGTCTCGTTTTTCTTCAAGCTCGGCAAGAACGTTCCACCGGGCCAGTGGTGAAAGAAAAAGGAAGCGCTGACCGCTTCGCGTGCACCTCTGACGTTCTTTTTACCATGTCCGCCTGTAAAACGTGGGCTGGAGTGCTTCGGGGAGGTACCACCAGAGAGCCACATTGGCTTGGTTTTGTCGCCCGAAAACACGACTGAGAGTCTAATTTTGATCCACGCTGTTTGTCTCCAAAAACACGACGAAGGATCTCGTTTGGGTTCACACTCGGCATGAACGTTCCATCGTGCCGGTGGGGAAAGAAAAACCAAGCGCTGACCGTTTCGCGTGTACGTTTGGCGTTTCTCTGACCATGTTCGTCTATAAAACGTATGCTGGGTCCAGGTGGTCTCGGCTTTTTACGGCAAAGTCGTTTCTTGCCGCGCGGGCGGTTCCGCCAGGATGGTCGACAAGCTCAAAAGCTGGCAACGAGGGGGGGTGCAAGAATATACACTTGTATAGCACTCCCGCCGTGGCGAAACAAACGAAGTCTGTCGACCCTCTGCAGGTCTGAGTCGGGCCCGTGGTACCTGTACTCTGAAAAGGAAATGAAAAAAAGGAGTTAGCTTGAGTTTGTCGCCCTAAGCATGATGAAGAGTCTCGTTTTCGTCGCCACTCGGGAATAACGTTAAAGGGTGCAGAAAGTGAAGTACAGCGTAACCGTGGGGCGTTTCGTGTGAATCTCTAACTTTCTTCCCAACCATATCCGCATATAAAGAGTGGTCTGAGGCGTTACTGGTAGCTGCCGCTGGTAGTCGCAAATAAGCTTGGTTTTGTCACCCAAAACTCGCCGAAGTGTCTCGTCGACATTGACTCCCAAATCATGTATTGCGGTGTCGGAGGGGAAAGAAAAATCAAGCGTTGGTTGTTTCGCGTGCACCACTTGCTTTTTTCCCGACCATGTCCTCCTGTCAAACGCGGTCTGGGATGCTAAGGGGTGTTTCCACTGAAGGGCTGCATGACTAGCTTAGTTTCGTCGCCCAAACCACGACGAAGGGTCTTGTTTTCGTTGACACTAGAGAATAACGTTTTACCGTGCCGGTGGTGAAAACAAATACAAGCCTTGGTCGTGTCATATGAACCTCTGACTTCCTTTTCGACCGTGTCGGCATCAAAAATGTGGGCTGGGGCGTCACGGGAGATAGCATTGGAGGAGAGCACAATTAGCTTGGCTTTGTCGCTCAAAACCCGACGAAGGATCCTGTTTTGGTTGACACTCGGGAATGACGTTTTACCGTGCCAGGGGTGAAAGGAAAAACAAGCGTAGGCCGTTTCTCGTACACCTCTGGCATTTTTCCCGACCTCGCTCCCCTATAAAACGTGGGCTAGGGTGTTAGGATGAGTTACCACTGAAGATCCGCAGAATCCGCTTGGTTTCATCGCCCAATCATCGACAAAGGGTCTCGTTGTCGTTGACACTCGAAATATGCATTTAACGGTGCGGAAAATGCAATAAAAGCAATCGTTCGGCGTGTTGTGTGAACCTCTGACATTATTTCCGGCCATATCCGCATATAAAACGTGGGCTAGGGCGTTACGGGGAGCTAACGCTGGAGGGGCGCAGAATCAGCTTGGTTTTGTCGCCCAAAACTGGGCGAAGGATGCCGTTTTCGTTGACACTCGGAGTTAACGTTTTATCGTGCGAAAGATGATGGAAGGAAAAGCAATCGTGGGGCAGGGCGCGTGCACCTCTGCGTTTTTTCCCGATCATGCCCTCCTACAAAACGTGGGCTGGGGGGACAATGAGTTACCGCCGAAGGGTCGCATGATTAGCTTGATTTGGTCGCCCAAAACACGACAAAGGGCATCGTTTGCGTTTACACCCTACACTAACGTCTTACCGTGCCACTTTAAAATAAAAGCAGTCGTACGTCGTGCCGTGTGAACTTAAGGCTTTGTTTCCCGACCGCATCCTTCCATAAAACGTGGGCTGGGGTGTTAAGGTGAGTTGCCACAGAAGGCCCCATGATCAGCTTGGTTTTGTCCGTCAAAACTCGACGAAGGGTGTCGTTGTTCTTAACTGTCGGCAATCTCGTACCAACGTGCCGGCGGTGAAGGGGAAAAAAAGCGTTGGCCGTTTCGCGTGCATCACAGGCTTTTTTCCCGGCTATATCCTCGAATAAAACGTGGGCTGGGGCGTTGCTGGGACCGCTGGCAGACCGCATAATTTGCTTGGTTTTGCCGCCAAAACCTTGACGAAGGGCCTCCTTTTTGTTGACCCTCCGCAACGATGTACTACCGTGTAGAAGGTGAAAGGAAAAGCAATCGTTGACTCTTTCGCGTGAACCTCTGACTTTAATTCCGACCAGATCTTCCCACAACACGTGGGCTGGGGAGATACGGGTAGTTACCACTGGAACCTCGCGTGTTTAGCGTGTTCTCGTCGCCCAAAACACGGCGAAGGGCTTTGTGTTGGTTTACTCTCGGCAAGAAGGCTTTACCGTGCCGGCGGTGAAAGGAAAAACACTGGTTGGCCGTGTCGCGTGCACCTCTGGCATTTGTCCCTACCGTTCCCCTATAAAGCCGGTTGGCCGGGGAGTTACGTGTATACACCGCTGAAACTCCGCATATTTAGCCTGGTTTTGTCGCCCAAAACACAACGAAGTCTGTTGTTTGATTCACATTCGGAAATAATGCTATACCGTGCCGACTGTGAAATGCATGCGTTGGCTGTTTCGCGCGCACTTCTGGATTTGTTTTCGACCTTTTCCTCCTGTAAAAGCGGGCTGGGGTGTTATTGAGTCACCACTGCAGGGCCGTGCTTAGCTTGGTTCTGTCGCCAAAACCACGACGAAGGTCTCGTTTTCGTTGACAGTCTGGGATAACATGTTACCGTGCCGGCGGTGAACGGAAAATCAATCGTTGGCCGTGTCGCGTGCACCTCTGGTGTTTTCCCCGACCATATCCCTCTAAAAAACATGGACTGGGGCGTTACGGAGAGATACTACTACTTTCGAGGGCCGCACAACAAGCTTGGTTTTGTCGCCCAAAAACGATGAAGGGTGTTGTTTCAGTTTACACTCGGCAAGAACGTTTGACCATACCGGGGGTGATAGAAAAGCAAGCGTTGACCGTGTGTCCTGCGCCTCTGGCTTAGTTTCCGATCACATCCATCTAAGAAACGTGCGCTACGCGGCGGTGCAACTAGAGAGCCGCCCAATCGGTTAGTTTTGTTGCCAAAACCTCGACGACGCCCAGCCGCCTGCTCAAGCCGTTCACCGGCCGCGGCGCGTCTAGCCTCGCTTCGCTGCACTTTCCTTTCTCTCCCGGGCAGGCGCTTCCTCTCCATCCCGGGGTGGGAGTTCGTGTGCGTGGTTTGTTTTCGACGGTTTGTCTTGTGAACTTGAGAGAGGAAAATTATGACGATTACAGCAATGGCCACTGCGTCATTGGGGGACGATACAAATGGCGTTCCGAGATGCGATGCAAGAAGCCGTACGGCACGGGCGCAGGGTTAGCTTTGCGTTGAGGCTGCTCGTAGACGGTTGATAACACCGAAGGTGCCGTGGTTTTAGTCGCTATCTCGGGGTCTCAGAGGGGTTAAACGGAGCCCTGAGAACTACAGTACTCACGGGACAAAACACTTACTACAGCAGTACACACGAGACAGACTACCAGTAGGAGTATCTGTTGTCGCATCCAGCCGAGTTCTCATTCAGCCCGCCCTCGCTCGGCAGTAGCTGATCGCTCCTTGCGGCACCTACGGCACCTAGTGGTGCTTGCCGTTGCTGTTGCTGCCTGAGATTATGCGTCCCAAGGGCTATGGTCTCGACATGAAGCAAGAGCACCAGGCATACTAAACACAGGAAGGAGACCAGAAACGTACAGTAGTTCGGGCGGTTCCAATTGACGCGCAGCAGTCGTAACGCTGCCCTGTGTGCGCGAGGGTGTACCGGCGTCTGTTCTGCTGCCTGTGTTGCGCTTGTGGTTCGCTGGGTCCGTTGTGCTGATGGTCGGTGGACTCTGATGACTGGCTTACGGTGGGTACTCGTACGTAGTTTCACCTGACAGCGATTTCGAAAGCGGTCCCTATAAAAAACACCGTCGAAATTGTAAAGTCGACTTTGCTCTGGGTTCAAGTGCGTCCACCGGTGTAATGTGGCAACCTTGAATCTGATGATGTACACCAGTCTTAATCACAATGCGCCCAAACGTTTGCTGTTGCGACCTAGAGTCTTAGTGCCAATCTCCGCAACCAAGCGCCAGTTCAGGGTTGAAGTTTGTTTTTAGCGTTACGGCCTAGAGTCTTATCAAGCACAGTAACCAAGCACCAGGTCCTGGGTTCGGGTTCGGGTTAGGGTTAGCGTTAGAAAAATGGTCGGATCTGGAATTCCAACGGTCCAAGGTGGCTTTTCCAATGCTACCTGATATAACTGGCTAGCACTGGACTCCAGGGCAAGCGTGGGCGCGAAATTGGCTGTGGGTATGAGGAATCAAAGCTTAGGCGGTAGGTTTTCCATGATTCAGAGCAATGACAAAGCTGACGATGACGGCGGCCGTCTATCGGTCGGATTCAATGTGGGCGATGAAGAACGATGGCACGGCGAGAGCCGTCCAAGACTTGGGGTTGTTTGATCGAACGCCTTGCTGCAAGCCGACAATGTGTGGTGGGGTTTTCGGGGAGGTAGCGCTGGAGAGACTTAGAATTAGCTTGGTTTAGTCGCCCCAAACACGACAAAGAGTCTCGTTGAGGTTCTCACTCGGCAAGAACGTTCAACCGTGCTGTTACATAAACAACAAAACAAGCGCTTACGGCTTCGCGTCCTCCTCTGTCATTTTTATGAACACGTCTGCCTAAAAACAGTATTTTGGGGGTTTCGGAGAGCTACCACTGGAGAGACGCAGAATCAGCTTGGTTTTGTCGCCCAAAACACGACGAAAGGGTATCGTTTTGGTTGACGCCCTGCATGAACTTTTCACCGTGCCGCTGTGTTGAGGAAAAGCTAGCGCTGACCCCTTCGAGTGCGCCCTTGACGTTTTTCTGACCATTTGCTCCTGAAAAAACGTGGGTTGGAGTTTTTGGGGCGGTACCACTGTAGAGACGCAGAACTAGCTTGGGTTTGTTACCCAAAACACGACGAAGAGTCTCGTTGTGGTTCACGCTCGGCAAGAACCTTCCACCGTGCCGGTGGTGAAGGAAAACGCAAGCGATAGCCGCTTCCTATGCACCTCGGATGTTTCCTGAACATTTTCTCTTGAGAAAACGTGACATTTTCTCCTGAGAAAACGTGATTCAGGGTTTTCGGGGAGGTACCACTGGAGAGACGCAGAATTAGCTTGAGTTTGACGCCCAAAACACAACGAAGAGTCCCGTTGTGCTTCCTGCCGAACGTTCAGAACGTTCAACCGTGCTGCTGAATGAAGAAAAAGACAGCGCTGCCCGCTTCGCGTCCTCCTCCGTCGTTTTTCTGACCATATTTTTCCTATATAAGCCATGTTGGTATTTCGGAGAGGTACGACTGGAGAGACGCAGAAGGAACTATGTTTTGTCGCCGAAAACACGACCAAGAGTCTCGTTTTGGTTGACGCTCGGCAAGAACGTTCCACCGTTCCGAAGGCGAGAGAAGAGGCAAGTGCCCACCGCTTCGTGTCCTCCGCTGTCGTTTGTTTTGGTCATGTCCGCCTAAGAAAGCGTGCGTTGTGTTTGTCCGCGAGGTACCACTGAAGAGACTCGGAAATAGCTTGTTTTTGTCGCCCAAAACGCGAAGAAGGGTATAGCTTTGGTTAACGCTCGGCGGGAACGTTCCACCCTGCCCGTGGCGAAAACAAAACAAGCGCTGACCGCTTCGCGTGCACCTCTGACGTCTTCATGACCATATTCCCCTATAAAAACGTGCTTCGGGGTTTCGGGGAGGTACCACGGGACAGACGCAGAATTAGCTTGGTTTTGTCGCCCAAAACACGACCAAGAGTCTCGTTGTGGTTCCCATTTCTCAAGAACGTTCCACCGTTCCGTAGGCGAGAGAAAAAGCAAATGCTGACCGCTTCGTGCCTTCCGCTGTCGTTTTTCTGACCATGTCCGCCTGTAAAAACGTGGGTTGTGTTCGTCCGCGAGGCACCACTGGAGATACGCGGAAATAGCTTTGTTTGGTCCCCCAAAACGCGAAAAAAAGGCCCTCGTCTCGGTTCCCGCTCGGCAAGAACGTTCCACCCGTGCCCGCAAGCGAGAGAAAAGCAAATGCTGACCGCTTATTGTCTTCCTCTGTCGTTTTCTGCCCATGTCCGCCTGTAAAAATGTGGATTGTGTTTGTCCGGGAGGTACCACTGCAGAGACGCGGAAAAAGCTTGTTTTTGTCGCCCAAACCACGACGAAGGGAATCGTTTTGGTTCACGCTCGGCAAGGATGTTCCACCGTGCCGGTGGTGAAGGAAAAAAAAAGCAAGCGATAGCCGCTTCCCATGCACCTCGGATGTTTTCTGTACATTTTCTCTTGAAAAAACGTGATTCGGGGTTTTCGGGGAGGTACCACTGGACAGACGCAGAATTAGCTTGGGTTTGTCGCCCAAAACACGACGAAGAGTCTCGTTGTGGTTCCCGCTCGGCAAGAGCGTTCAACCGTCCTGTTGCAAAATGAAAAAGACAGAGCAGCCCGCTTCGCATCCTCCTCTGCGGTTTTTCAGACCGTATCCGCCTGAAAAAAGGGGGTTGTGCTTGTCCGGGAGGCACCACGGGAGAGGCGCAGAATTAACTTGATTTTGTCGCCCAAAACACGACCAAGAGTCTCGTTGTGGTTCTCGTATGGCAAGAACGTTCCATCGTTCGGTAGGCGAGAGAAAAAGCAAATGCTGACCGCTTCGTGTCCTCTGCTGTCGTTTTTCAGACCATGTCCGCCTGTAAAACGTGGGTTGTGTTCGTCCGCGAGGTGCCACTGGGGATACGCGGAAATAGCTCTTTTTGTCCCCCAAAACGCGAAGAAAGGCCCTCGTCTCGGTTCCCGCTCGGCAAGAACGTTCCACCCGTGCCCGCAGGCGAGAGAAAAGCAAATGCTGACCGCTTATTGTCTTCCTCTGTGGGTTTTCTGCCCATGTCCACCTGTAAAAATGTGGGTTGTGTTTGTCCGGGAGGTACCACTGCAGAGACGCGGAAATAGCTTGTTTTTGTCGCCCAAACCACGACGAAGGGAATCGTTTTGGTTCACGCTCAGCAAGAATGTTCCACCGTGCCGGTGGTGAAGGAAAAAGCAAGCGATAGCCGCTTCCCGTGCACCTCGGATGTTTTCTGTACATTTTCTCTTGAAAAAACGTGATTCGGGGTTTTCGAGGAGGTACCACTGGACAGACGCAGAATTAGCTTGAGTTTGTCACCCAAAACACGACGAAGAGTCTCGTTGTGGTTCCCGCTCGGCAAGAGCGTTCAACCGTCCTGTTGCAAAATGAAAAAGACAGAGCAGCCCGCTTCGCGTCCTCCTCTGCGGTTTTTCAGACCGTATCCGCCTGAAAAAACGTGGGTTGTGCTTGTCCGGGAGGCACCACGGGAGAGGCGCAGAATTAACTTGGTTTTGTGGCCCAAAACACGACCAAGAGTCTCGTTGTGGTTCTCGTATGGCAAGAACGTTCCATCGTTCGGTAGGCGAGAGAAAAAGCAAATGCTGACCGCTTCGTGTCCTCCGCTGTCGTTTTTCAGACCATGTCCGCCTGTAAAACGTGGGTTGTGTTCGTCCGCGAGGTGCCACTGGGGATACGCGGAAATAGCTCTTTTTGTCCCCCAAAACGCGAAGAAAGGCCCTCGTCTCGGTTCCCGCTCGGCAAGAACGTTCCACCCGTGCCCGCAGGCGAGAGAAAAGCAAATGCTGACCGCTTCTTGTCTTCCTCTGTCGTTTTCTGCCCATGTCCACCTGTAAAAATGTGGGTTGTGTTTGTCCGGGAGGTACCACTGCAGAGACGCGGAAATAGCTTGTTTTTGTCGCCCAAACCACGACGAAGGGAATCGTTTTGGTTCATGCTCGGCCCGAATGTTCCACCGTGCCGGTGATGAAGGAAAAAGCAAGCGATAGCCGCTTCCCATGCACCTCGGATGTTTTCTGTACATTTTCTCTTGACAAAACGTGATTCGGGGTTTTCGGGGAGGTACCACTGGACAGACGCAGAATTAGCTTGAGTTTGTCGCCCAAAACACGACGAAGAGTCTCGTTGTGGTTCCCGCTCGGCAAGAGCGTTCAACCGTCCTGTTGCAAAATGAAAAAGACAGAGCAGCCCGCTTCGCGTCCTCCTCTGCGGTTTTTCAGACCGTATCCGCCTGAAAAAAACGTGGGTTGTGCCTTTCCGGGAGGCACCACGGGAGAGGCGCAGAATTAACTTGGTTTTGTGGCCCAAAACACGACCAAGAGTCTCGTTGTGGTTCTCGTATGGCAAGACCGTTCCATCGTTCGGTAGGCGAGAGAAAAAGCAAATGCTGACCGCTTCGTGTCCTCCGCTGTCGTTTGTCTGACCATGTCCGCCTGTAAAACGTGGGCTGTGTTCGTCCGCGAGGCACCACTGGAGATACGCGGAAATAGCTTTTTTTGTCCTCCAAAACGCGAAAAAAAGGCCTCGTCTCGGTTCCCGCTCGGCAAGAACGTTCCACCCGTGCCCGCAGGCAAGAGAAAAGCAAATGCTGACCGCTTCTTGTCCTCCTCTGTCGTTTTCTGCCCATGTCCACCTGTAAAAATGTGGATTGTGTTTGTCCGGGAGGTACCACTGCAGGGACGCGGAAATAGCTTGTTTTTGTCGCCCAAACCACGACGAAGGGAATCGTTTTGGTTCACGCTCAGCAAGAATGTTCCACCGTGCCGGTGGTGAAGGAAAAAGCAAGCGATAGCCGCTTCCCGTGCACCTCGGATGTTTTCTGTACATTTTCTCTTGAAAAAACGTGATTCGGGGTTTTCGGGGAGGTACCACTGGACAGACGCAGAATTAGCTTGAGTTTGTCGCCCAAAACACGACGAAGAGTCTCGTTGTGGTTCCCGCTCGGCAAGAACGTTCAACCGTCCTGTTGCAAAATGAAAAAGACAGAGCAGCCCGCTTCGCGTCCTCCTCTGCGGTTTTTTTCAGACCGTATCCGCCTGAAAAAACGTGGGCTGTGCCTGTCCGGGAGGCACCACGGGAGAGGCGCAGAATTAACTTGGTTTTGTGGCCCAAAACACGACCAAGAGTCTCGTTGTGGTTCTCGTATGGCAAGAACGTTCCATCGTTCGGTAGGCGAGAGAAAAAGCAAATGCTGACCGCTTCGTGTCCTCTGCTGTCGTTTTTCAGACCATGTCCGCCTGTAAAACGTGGGTTGTGTTCGTCCGCGAGGCACCACCGGAGATACGCGGAAATAGCTTTTTTTGGTCCCCCAAAACGCGAACAAAGGCCTCGTCTCGGTTCCCGCTCGGCAAGAACGTTCCACCCGTGCCCGCAGGCAAGAGAAAAGCAAATGCTGACCGCTTATTGTCTTCCTCTGTGGGTTTTCTGCCCATGTCCACCTGTAAAAATGTGGGTTGTGTTTGTCCGGGAGGTACCACTGCAGAGACGCGGAAAAAGCTTGTTTTTGTCGCCCAAACCACGACGAAGGGAATCGTTTTGGTTCTCGCTCAGCAAGAATGTTCCACCGTGCCGGTGGTGAAGGAAAAAGCAAGCGATAGCCGCTTCCCGTGCACCTCGGATGTTTTCTGTACATTTTCTCTTGACAAAACGTGATTCAGGGTTTTCGAGGAGGTACCACTGGACAGACGCAAAATTAGCTTGGGTTTGTCGCCCAAAACACGACGAAGAGTCTCGTTGTGGTTCAAGCTCGGCAAGAACGTTCCACCGTGCCGGTGGTGAAGAAACAAGCGAGCGATAGCCGCTTCCTATGCACCTCGGATATTTCCTGAACATTTTCTCCCTAAAAAGCGTGAGTCAGGGTCTTCGGGGAGGTACCACTGTAGCGACGCAGAATTAACTTGGGTTTGTCGCCCAAAACACGACGAAGAGTCTCGTTGTGGTTCAAGCTCGGAAAGAACGTTCCACCGTGCCGGTGGTGAAGAAACAAGCGAGCGATAGCCGCTTCCTCGGATATTTCCTGAACATTTTCTCCTGAAAAAGCGTGAGTCAGGGTCTTCGGGGAGGTACCACTGTAGAGACGCAGGATTAGCTTGGGTTTGTCGCCCAAAACACGACGAAGAGTCTCGTTGTGGTTCAAGCTCGGAAAGAACGTTCCACCGTGCCGGTGGTGAAGAAACAAGCGAGCGATAGCCGCTTCCTATGCACCTCGGATATTTCCTGAACATTTTCTCCTGAAAAAAACGTGAGTCAGGGTTTTCGGGGAGGTACGACTGGAGAGACGCAGAATTAGCTTGGGTTTGTCGCCCAAAACACGACGAAGAGTCTCGTTGTGGTTCTCGTATGGCAAGACCGTTCAACCGTCCTGCTGTATGAAGAAAAAGACAGCGCTGCCCGCTTCGCGTCGTTTTTCTCACCACGTTTGCCTATAAAACGCGTGTTGGGGTTTCGGAGAGGCACGACTGGAGAGACGCAGAATTAAGTTGGTTTTTGTCGCCCAAACCATGGCCAAGAGTCTCGCTTTGGTTGACGCTCGGCAAGAGCGTTCCACCGTTCCGTAGGGGAGAGAAGAGTCAAGTACTCACCGCTTCGTGTCCTCCGCTGTCGTTTATTTTGGTCATGTTCGCCTAAGAAAGTGTGCGTTGTGTTTGTCCGCGAGGTACCACTGTAGAGACGCAGAAATAACTCTTTTGTCCCCAAAAACACGAAGAAGGGTATCGTTTTGGGTAACGCTCGGCGTGAATGTTCCACCCTGCCCGTGGTGAAAGAAAAACAAGCGCTGACCGCTTCGCGTGCACCTCTGGCGTCTTCATGACCATGTTGCCCTATAACAACGTGATTCGGGGTTTTCGGGGGAGGTACCACTGGACAGACGCAGAATTAGCTTGGTTTTGTCGCCCAAAACACGACCATGAGTCTCGTTGTGGTTCCCGCTCGGCAACTACGTTCAACCGTGCGGACAGAAAAAGAAAAAGACAGAGCTGCCCGCGTCGTGTCCTCCTCTGACAGTTTTCTGACCATATTCGCCTGAAAAAAAACGTGGGTTGTGTTTGTCCGGGAGGCACCACTGGAGAGACGCAGAATTATCTTGGTTTTGTCGCCCAAAACACGACCAAGAGTCTTGTTGTGGTGCCCGCTCGGCAAGAACGTTCCACCGTTCCGTAGGCGAGAGAAAAATAAAATGCTGACCGCGTCGTGTCCTCCGCTGTCGTGTTTCTAACCATTGTCCGCCTGTAAAAACGTGGGTTGTGTTCGTCCGCGAGGTACCACCGGAGATACGAGGAAATAGCTTGTTTTAGTCGCCCAAAACACGACCAAGAGTCTTGTTGTGGTTCACGCTCGGCAAAAACGTTCCACTGTGCCCGTGGCGAGAGAAAAAGCAAGCGCTGACCGCTTCGCGTGCACCTCGGACGTTTTAATGACCATGTCCCCCTCTAAAAACGTGACTCGGGGTTTTCGGGGAAGTATAACTGGAGAGACGCGTATTTAACTTGGTTTGTCGCCCAAAACACGACGAAGGGTCTCGTTGTGGTTCCTGCTTGGCCAGAACGTTCAACCTAACCCTGGTGGAAAAATAAAAAGATAGAACTGATCGCTTCGCGTCCTCCTCTGGCGTTTTTCGGACCACGTCGGCCTATAAAAACGGTTGTTGGGCTTTGGGAGAGGTACCACTGTAGAGACGCAGAATTAACTTGGTTTTGTCGCCCAAACCACGACGAGGGGTATTGTGTTTTGGTTGACGCTCTGCAAGGACCTTCCACCGTGCCGGTGTTATAAGACAAAGCAAGCGCTGATCCCTCCGCGTGCATCTCTGACGTTTTTCTGAACGCGTGTTCCTGCAAAAAACGTGCGTTGTGTTTGTCCGCGAGGTACCACTGGAGAGACGCGGAAATAGCTTGTTTTTGTCGCCCAAAACGCGACGAAGGGTATCGTTTTGGTTCACCTTCGGCGAGAACGTTGCGCGGTGGCCGTAGTGAAAGAAAACGTAAGCGCTGACCGCTTGGCGTCCAACTCTGTCGCTTTTCAGACCACGGCCGCCTATAAAAAAACGCGTGTTGGGGTGTTCGGGGGAGCATAACTAGAGAGACGCGAAATTAACTCGGCTTGTCGCGCCTAAAACGCGACTCAGAGTCTTGTTGTGGTCCCTGCTCGGCCAGACCACGCAACCGTGTTGGTGGAAAAAGAAAAAGTTAGAGCTGGTCGCTTCGCGTCCTCCTCTGTCGTTTTTCGGACCACGTCTGCCTATAAAAACGGTTGTTGGGCTTTGGGAGAGGTACCACTGTAGAGACGCAGAATTACCTTGGTTTTGTCGCCCAAACCACGGCGAGGGGTATTGTTTTTTGGTTGATGCTCCGCAAGGACCTTCCACCGTGCCGGTGTTATAAGATAAAGCAAGCGCTCACCCCTCCGCGTGCACCTCTGACTTTTTTCTGACCATGTGCTCCTGCAAAAAGCGTGCGTTGTATTTGTCCGCGAGGTACCACTGTAGAGACGCGGAATTAACTTGCCTTTGTTGCCCAAAACACGACCAAGAGTCTTGTTGTGTTGACCGTTCTGCAAGAACGTTCCACAGTTCCGTAGGCGAGAGAAAAGGCAAATGCCGACCGCTTCGTGTCCTCCGCGGTCATTATTCTGACTATGCCCGCCTGTAATAGCGTGGGTTGTCTTCTTCCGCGAGGCGCCAGATAGGATACGATGACTTCTTTTTTTTTGTCGCCCAGAACGTGAAGAAGGTTATCGTTTTGGGTTCACGCTCGGCAATCACGTTCTACCGTGCCCGTGGTAAAAGAAACAACCAAGCGCTGACCGCTTCGCGTGCACCTCTGACATTTTAATGACCATGTTCCCCTCAAAAAACATGTTTCGGGGTTTTCGGGGAAGTACCACTGTAGAGACGCGTAATTAACTTGCCTTTGTTTCCCAAAACACGACCAAGAGTCTTGTTGTGTTGACCGCTCTGCAAGAACATTCCACAGTTCCGTGGGCGAGAGAAAAAGCAAATGCTGACCGTGTCCTCCGCTATCATTTTTCTGACTATGCCCGCATGTAAAAAACGTGGGTTAGCTTCTTCCGCGAGGCGCCACTCGACATACGATGATTTTTTTCTTTTTTTTGTCGCCCAAAACACGAAGATTGGTAATGTTTAGGTTCACGCTCGGCAAACACATTCCGCCGTCCCCGTGGTGAAAGACAAAAACCAAGCGCTGACCCCTCCGCGTGCACCGCCGATATTTTCCTGACCGATCACTCCTGCAAAAGGCGTGCGTTATGGTCGTCCGCCAACTACCACTGGATAGACGCGGAAATAGCTTGTTTTTGTCTCCCAGAACGCGAAGAATGTTATCGTCTTGGTTCACGCTCGGTAAACACGCCCCACCGTGCCCATGGTGAAAGAATAAGACAGCGCTGACCGCTTCGCGTGCACCTCTGACGTTTTAACGACCATGTTCCTCTCTAACACCGTGATTAGGGGTTTTCAGGGAGGTACCACTGGACAGACGCGAAAAAATCATGAATTTGTCGCCGAAAACAAGACCAAGAGTCTTGGTGTGATGTCCGTTCCGCAAGAACGTTCCACCGTTCCGTAGGCGAGAGAAAAAGCAACTGCCGACCGCTTCGTATCCTCCGCGGTCATTATTCTGACTATGCCCGCCTGTAATAGCGTGGGTTGTCTTCTTCCGCGAGGCACCACTCGACATACGATGATTTTTTTTTTTTTGTCGCCCAAAACGCGAAGATTGGTATTGTTTAGGTTCACGTTCGGCAAACACATTCCACGGTGCTCGTGGTGCAAAACAAAACAGAGCTTGACCGCTTCGCGTTGCCTTCTGACGTTTTATTGATCATGTTTCCCTCGAAAAACATGTTTCGGGGTTTACGGGGAAGTACCACTGTAGAGACGCAGAATTAGCTTGCCTTTGTCGCCGAAAACACGACGAAGAGTCTTGTTGTGTTGACCGTTCCGCAAGAACGATCCACAAGTCCGTAGGCGAGAGAAAAAGCAAATGCCAACCGCTTCGTGTCCTCCGCTGTCATTTTTCTGACTATGCCCGCATATAAAAACGTGGGTTAGCTTCTTCCGCGAGGCGCCACTGGAGATACGCTGACTTTTATATTTTTTGTAGCCCAGAAAGCGAAGAAGGTTATCGTTTCGTTTCACGCTCGGCAAACACATTCCGCCGTCCCCGTGGTGAAAGAAAAAAGCAAGCGCTGACCCCTCCGCGTGCACCCCCGATATTTTTTCTGACCGGTCACTCCTGCAAAAGGCGTGCGTTATGGTCGTCCGCCAACTACCACTGGATAGACGCGGAAATAGCTTGTTTTTGTCGCCCACAACGCGAAGAATGTTATCGACTTGGTTCACGCTCGGTAAACGCGCCCCACCGTGCTCGTGGTGCAAAACAAAACAGAGCTTGACCGCTTCGCGTTGCCTTCTGACGTTTTAATGACCATGTTCCCCTCTAAAAACGTGATCAGGAGGTTTCAGGGAGGTACCACTGGACAGACGCGAAAAAGTCTTGAGTTTGTCGCCGAAAACACGACCAAGAGTCTTGTTGTGTTGTCCGTTCTGCAAGAACGTTCCACCGTTCCGTAGGCGAGAAAAAAAAAGCAAATCAATGCCGACCGCTTCGTGTCCTCCGCGGTCATTATTCTAACTATGCCCGCCTGTAATAGCGTGGGTTATCTTCTTTCGCGAGGTACCACTCGACATACGCTGTTTATTTTTTTTTTTGTCGCCCAAAACGCGAAGATTGGCATTGTTTAGGTTCACGCTCGGCCAACACTTTCTACGGTGCTCGTGGTGCAAAAAAAAACAGAGCTTGACCGCTTCGCGTTGCCTTCTGACGTTTGAATGACCATGTTTCCCTCGAAAAACATGTTTCGGGGTTTTCGGGGGCGGTTCTCTTTCTAGAGACGCAGAATTAGCTTGCCTTTGTCGCCGAAAACACGACGAAGAGTCTTGTTGTGTTGACCGTTCGGCAAGAACGTTCCACAGTTCCGTAGGCGAGAGAAAAAGCATGCTGACCGCTTCGTGTCCTCCGCGGTCATTTTTCTGACCATGCCCGCCTGCAAAAACGTGGGTTGTCTTCTTCCGCGAGGCGACAGATAGGATACGATGACTTCTTTTCTTTTTGTCGCCCAGAACGTGAAGAAGGTTATCGTTTTGGGTTCACGCTCGGCAAACACGTTCTACCGTGCCCGTGGTAAAAGAAAAAACCAAGCGCTGACCGCTTCGCGTCCTCTTCTGTCGTTTTTCAGACCACGTCTGCCTATCAAAACGGTTGCTGGGCTTTGGGAGAGGGACCACTGTAGAAAAGCATAACTAAGTTGGTTTTAGCGCCCAAAACACGACGAAGGGTGTTGTGTTTTGGTTAACGCTCTGCAAGGACCTTCCACCGTGCCGGTGGTATAAGGTAAAGCAAGCGCTGACCCATCCGCGTGCACCTCTAGCCTTTTTCTGACCATGTGCTCCTGCAAAAAGCGTGCGTTGTGTTTGTCCGCGAGGTACCACTGGAGAGACGCGGAAATAGCTTGTTTTTGTCGCCCAAACCACGACGAAGGGTATCGTTTTTGTTCAAGCTTGGCAAGGACGTTCCACCGTGTCCGCAGTGTGAAAGAAAAAGCAAGCGCTGACCGCTTCGCGTGCA
This sequence comes from Macrocystis pyrifera, assembly GCA_031763025.1. Classification (NCBI taxonomy): domain Eukaryota; class Phaeophyceae; order Laminariales; family Laminariaceae; genus Macrocystis; species Macrocystis pyrifera. Next base: position 12,307,122 of record JASSKH010000021.1, read on the forward strand.
CTTCTGACGTCTTTATGACCATGTTCCCCTCTAAAGACGTGATTCGGCTTTTTCGGTGAGTCCCCACCGGAGAGACACAGAATAAACTTCGTTTTGTCGCCCAAAACACGGCCAAGAGTCTCGTTGTGGTTGACGGTCAGCAAGAACGTTCCACCGTGCTGGTGGTGAAGGAGTAAGCAAGTGCTGACCGCTTCGTGTCCTCCGCTGTCGCTTGTCCGACCATGTCCGCCTTTAAAAACGTGGGTTGTGTTTGCCCGGGAGGTGCCACCGGAGAAACCCGGAAATAGCTCGTTTTTGTCGCCCAAATCGCGAAGAAGGTTATCGTTTCGGGTCACGATCGGCGAGAACGTTCCACCGTGCTGGTGGTGAAGGAAAAAGCAAGCGCTAGCCGCTTCGCGTGCACCTCTGATGTTTTCTGAACATTTTCTCTAGATAAAAACGTGATTCAACGTTTTCGGGGAGGTACCACTGGAGAGACGCAGAATATTCTCGGGTTTGCCGCCCAAAACACGAAGAAGGATATCGTTTGGGTTCCCGCTTGGCAAGAACGTTCCACCGTACCGGTGGTGAAGGAAAAAAACAAGTGCTGACCGCTTCGTGTCCTCCTCTGTCGTTTTTCTGACCATATCCGCCTATGAAGACGTGGGTTGTGCTTGTCCGGGATGTAAAACTAGAGAGACACGGAAGTTGCTGTTTTTCGTCGCCCGAAACGCGAAGAAGGGTATCGTTTTGGTTCCCGCTCGGCGAGAACGTTTCCCCGTGCCCGTAGGGAAAGAAAAAGCAAGCGCTGACCGCTCCGCGTGCGCCTCAGACGTTTTAATGACCATGTTCCCCTCTATCAACGTGATTCGGGGTTTTCGGGGAGGTACCACTGGACAGACGCGTAATTAGCTTGGTTTTGTCGCCCAAAACACGACCATGAGTCTCGTTGTGGTTCCCGCTCTGCCAGAACGTTCAACCGTGCCGGTGGTGAAATAAAAAGCAAATGCTGACCGCTTCGCATGCACCTCTGATGTTTTCTGAACATTTTCTCCTAAAAAAACGTGAATCAGGTTTTCGGGGAGGTACCACTGGAGAGACGCAGAATGTTCTTGGGTTTGTCACCCAAAAAACGATGAAGGGTATGGTTTTGGTTCAAGCTCGGTAAGAACGTTCCACCGTGCAGGTGGTGAAGGAAAAAGCAAGCGCTAGCCGCTTCTCATGAACGTTTGACGTTTTCAGAACTTTTTCTCCTGAAAAAACTTGATACTCTTGTGTTGTCGACAAAAATTACTCGATTTTATCATGGACGCAAAAATGACTTGATTTTTTGTACGACCTATCTGAAATTACTTGGTTTTAGTGTGGTGGGCACGAAATGACTTGGTTCTGGTATGGTGAAAAAAAACTTGATATTTTTGTATTGTCTACAACAATTAGACGATTTTATCATGGACAAAAAATGACTTGATTTTAGTATGACCAATCCGAAATTACTTGGTTTTAGTATGGTGGGCACGAAATGACTTGGTTTTAGTATAGTGAAAAAAAACTTGATATTTTTGTGTTGTCGACAAAAATTACTCGATTTTATCATGGACAAAAAATGACTTGATTTTAGTATGACCTAACCGAAATTACTTGGTTTTAGTATGGTGGGCACGAAATGACTTGGTTTTTGTGTGGTGAAAAAAAACTTGATACTTTTGTGTTGTCGACAAAAATTACTCGATTTTATCATGGACGAAAAAATGACTTGATTTTTTGTATGACCAATCGGAAATTACTTGGTTTTAGTATGGTGGGCACGAAATGACTTGGTTGTAGTATGGTGAAAAAAAACAAGATATTTTTGTATTGTCGACAAAAATTACTCGATTTCATCATGGTCGAAAAAAATGACTTGATTTTAGTATGATCAATCTCAAATTACTGGGTTTTAGTATGGTGGGCACGAAATGACTTAGGGTTAGGGTTAGGGTTAGGGTTAGGGTTAGGGTTAGGGTTAGGGTTAGGGTTAGGGTTAGGGTTAGGGTTAGGGTTAGGGTTAGGGTTAGGGTTTAGGGTTAGGGTTAGGGTTAGGGTTAGGGTTAGGGTTAGGGTTAGGGTTAGGGTTAGGGTTAGGGTTAGGGTTAGGGTTAGGGTTAGGGTTAGGGTTAGGGTTAGGGTTAGGGTTAGGGCTCTAAGCCTATTTGCAAATAGAACTGAAGGTCGAATATTTAAGACTACGGTCTATTTAAATAGGCTTATGGGCACTTTAAATAGGTGTTAGCCCCAAAATATACGTTTTCGAGGGCATTTCACACTAAAATCAAGTCATTTCAGAAATCAATACTAAAACCAAGTACAAAATCGTTGACCATACTAAAATCAAGTCATTTGCGGCCCACAATACTAAAATCAAGTTATTTCAACATGACCATACCAAAATCAAGTTATTTCAACATGACCATACTCAAATCAAGTCATTTTAAAATGAACATACTAAAATCAAAACATTTCGGTACGACCATGCGAAAACCAAGTCATTTCAAGGTGACCATACTAAAATCAAGTCATTTCAAGTTGACCATACTAAAACCAAGTCATTTGAATATGACCGTACTAAAACCAAGTCATTTCAAGGTAACCATACTAAAATCAAGTCATTTCAACATGACCATACTAAAATGAAGTCATTTCAACATGACCATACTAGAATCAAGTCATTTCGACATGACCATACTAAAATCAAGTCATTTAAATATGACCATACTAGAATCAAATCATTTCAACATGACAATACTAAGATCAAGTAATTTCAACATGACTATACTAAAATCACGTCATATCAAAATGACCGTACTAAAATCAAGTCATTTCAACATGACCATGCCAAAATCAAGTCATTTCGACATGACCATACTAAAATCAAGTCATTTCAACATGACCAATCTAAAATCAAGTCATTTCAAAATGACCATACCAAAATCAAGTCATTTCAACAAGACCCTACCAAAATCAAGTCCTTTCGAAATGACCATACTTATATCAAGTTATTTCGAAATGACGATGCTGAAATCAAGTCATTTCGAAATGACCATACTAAAATCAAGTCATTTCGAAATGACCATGCTAAAATCAAGTCATTTCGAAATGACCATACTAAAATCAAGTTATTTCAACATGACCACACTAAAATCAAGTCATTTCAAAATGACCATACTAAAATCAAGTCATTCCAAAATTAACATACTAAAATCAAGTCATTTCAAAATGACCATACTAAAATCAAGTTTTTTCAAAATGACCACTCTAAAATCAAGTCATTTCAAAATGACCATACCAAAATCAAGTCATTTCAAGGTGACCATACTAAATCAAGTCATTTCAACATGACCAATCTAAAATCAAGTCATTTCAAAATGACCATACCAAAATCAAGTCATTTCAACAAGACCCTACCAAAATCAAGTCCTTTCGAAATGACCATACTTAAATCAAGTTATTTCGAAATGACGATGCTGAAATCAAGTCATTTCGAAATGACCATACTAAAATCAAGTCATTTCGAAATGACCATGCTAAAATCAAGTCATTTCGAAATGACCATACTAAAATCAAGTTATTTCAGAATGACCACACTAAAATCAAGTCATTTCAAAATGACCATACTAAAATCAAGTCATTCCAAAATTAACATACTAAAATCAAGTCATTTCAAAATGACCATACTACAATCAAGTTTTTTCAAAATGACCACTCTAAAATCAAGTCATTTCAAAATGACCATACCAAAATCAAGTCATTTCAAGGTGACCATACTAAATCAAGTCATTTCAACATGACCAATCTAAAATCAAGTCATTTCAAAATGACCATACTAAAATCAAGTCATTTCAAAATGACCATACTAAAATCAAGTCATTTCAAAATGACCATACTAAAATCAAGGTTTTTCAAAATGACTACACTAAAATCAAGTGATTTCAAAATGACCATACTAAAATCAAGTCATTTCAAAATGATCACACTAAAATCAAGTCATTTCAACTTGATGATGCTAGAATCAAATCATCTCGGTACCTCCATGCGAAAACCAAGTCATTTCATGGTGACCATACTGAAAGCAAGTCATTTCAATATGACCATACTAAAATCAAGTCATTTTTTCGACCATGATAAAATCGAGTAATTTTTACTAATATTAAGTTTTTTTTTCACCATATTAAAACCAAGTAATTCGTGCCCACCATACTAAAACCAAGTAATTTCAGAATGACCATACTAAAATCAAGTCATTTTTTCGACCATGATAAAATCGAGTAATTTTTACTAATATTACGTTTTTTTTCACCTTACTAAAACCAAGTAATTTCGTGCCCACCATACTAAAACCAAGTAATTTCGTAATGACCATACTGAAATCAAGTCATTTTTTTCGACCATGATAAAATCGAGTAATTTTTACGAATATTAAGTTTTTTTTTCCCCATACTGAAACCAAGTAATTTCGTGCCCACCAAACTAAAACCAAGTAATTTCAGAATGACCACACTAAAATCAAGTCATATTTTTCGACCATAAGTAAAATCGAGTTATTTTTACTATAACAAGTTTTTTTTTACCATACTAAAACCAAGTAATTTCGTGCCCACCATACTAAAACCAAGTAATTTCAGAATGACTATACTAAAATCAAGTCATTTTTTCGACCATGATAAAATCGAGTAATTTTTACTAATATAAAGTTTTTTTTCACCATACTAAAACCAAGTAATTTCGTGCCAACCATACTAAAGCCAAGTAATTTCAGAATGACTATACTAAAATCAAGTCATTTTTTTCGACCATAATAAAATCGAGTTATTTTTACTACTAACAAGTTTTTTTTCACCGTACTAAAACCAAGTAATTTCGTGCCCACTATACTAAAACCAAGTAATTTCATAATTACCATACTAAAATCAAGTCATTTTTTCGACCATGATAAAATCGAGTAATTTTACTAATATTAAGTTTTTTTTTCACCATACTAAAACCAAGTAATTTAGTGTCCATACTAAAACTAAGTACTTTCAGAATGACCATACTGAAATCAAGTCATTTTTTTCGACCATGATAAAATCGAGTTATTTTTATCGACTATACTAATATCAAGTTTTCTTTTCACCAGACTAAAAACAAGTCAATTCGTGCCCACCCTACTAAAACCAAGTAATTTCAGAATGACCACACTAACATCAAGTCATTTTTTTCGACCATGATAAAATCGAGGTTTTTTTACTAACGTTAAGTTTTTTTTTCGCCATACTAAAACCAAGTATTTTCGTGCCCACCATACTAAAACCTAGTAATTTCAGAATCACCATACTAAAATCAAGTCATTTTTTCGACCATGTTAAAATCGAGTTATTTTCACTAATTTCAAGTTTTTCTTCACCATACTAAAACCAAGTAATTTCGTGCCCACCATACTAAAACCAAGTAATTTCAGAATGACCATACTAACATCAAGTCAGTTTTTTCGACCATGATGAAATTGGATTATTTTTATCGATTATACTAATATTAAGTTTTTTTTCAATATACTAAAACCAAGTCATTTCGTGCCTACCATACTAAAACCAAGTAATTTCAGAATGACCGTACTAAAATCAAGTATTTTTTTCGACCATGATGAAATCGAGTTATTTTTTTCGATTATACTAATATTTAGTTTTTTTTCACCATACTAAAACCAAGTCATTTCGTACCCACCATACTAAAACCAAGTAATTTCAGACTGACCATACTAAAATCAAGTCATTTTTTCGACCATGATAAAAACGATTTTTTTTTATCGACAACACTAAAGTCAAGTTTTTTTAACCATAGTAAAACCAAGTCATTTCGAGCCCACCATACTAAAAACAAGTCATTTGAGAATGCCCATACATTTTTCGCGCCCACTGTACTAAAGCCAAGTAATTTCAGGACGAGCATGCTAAAATCAAATCTTTTTTTTCACCGTGATAAAATCGAGTTTTTTTTATCGACAACGTTTTTCTCACGATGCTAAGACCAAGTCATTTCGTGCCCACCATGCTAAAACCAAGATATTCGCTAAAACCAAGATATTCAGAATAGCCATACTAAAAGCAAGTCATTTCAGTTGACAACAATACTGAAACCAAGTCATATACACCCGACTACACTAAAATGCTTGTTTCGACCCTACCATACTAAAATCGAGGTGTTTATACCCCACCATATTACTAGTAATTGGTGGTAATGAGGCGCGACCTCAGTAATACCTGCAGTAGTCATATCTGCGATGCATCATGCTGGGCGAATACGGATTATTCTGTTTTGTGCTGAACCAACACGAACGAACATCTACTGCTTGTTGCTGCTGTGTATTACCGACTACCTATACGCCGTCGTTGGTGAATCTCAATAATATCGTAAATGTTCTTGGCCTCTTCTGCTCTTGATATATGAAAAACACAGCAGCAGCAGTACGCACACACCTGTTCTGTTGTTGATTTTGTCGTGTGTATCCTGGTTTCCACCTCGAAATCCGGCATAATAATTTGAAGCCGAAAAATATGCACTGCTGTGACCACAGAACTTGTATTCGTATCGTATCTCTCGGGGATTCAAGAATCGGCACGGACAATGCCGACGGGTAGAAAGAACAAGAACACACACACCTCACATGTTTTTTCCAACAGTGTTTTCTGGTTGAAATTCAGAATAATTTGAAGACGAAAAATCTGCATCTGAAATGTTTTGTCCAACAGACTCACAGAAAGAGCTTCTTTCTCGCAGCAGGTGCCACCACTACTTGCTATTTGTACTGACATCTACTTACACATCTACAGCAGCAGTGTTTCTCCAGCAAGAAAACAGCAGCAGCAGTAGCAGCAGTAGCAGCAGTAGGACGCACGAGGCCAGGGTCAGCGTCGCTGTACGCTCGACTTGTCAATCTAACCCTTGAACCCTTTGTACACGTACTCGATTTTGTCCCGCGTTGGTTCCGAACTCGAAATTTGGCATAATTTGCAGACGAAAAATCTGCACCCGACATGCTCTGTCCAGGAGAGAGAAATACCAATGGTACTCGTAGCAGGTACTGTGAACGAACTACCACCGCACCAGCACGACGAGGAGGTCTGTGTGCGCGCGCACAGAGCCCGCCGGGACTGGATTCGGTGCGGTGTGCGTCGAGAGCGGTGGTCAAACGTTGACCAAAAAATTGTTGAATCACACACACCCACACACCCACACACACATAGAAAGAAACTCAAACCAAGGCATCCTACGCTCGTATCCGAGCCGCTATGAAGAGTCTTTTGTTTTCCTGGAATCCAAGAAAAAAAAAGGCTCGCACGCTCTGCGCCTCATTATAATCAAGTCATTGTTGCTGTCACTACTAGAATCCACTAATTTAATTTATCAATACTAAAACCAAGTAATTCCAGACCGACTATTTTACCAAGACGCCCGTGTTCACACTCTCTCGGACACCTCGTTTCACGAGCTCATTGGGGTGTAGACGCCAGGCGATTTTTAGAGGGTCATGTACCAGATGTTTTCTGCTTCGTGCTGACGCCCGTGTTCACACTCTCTCGGACACCTCGTGTCACGAGCTCATTGCGGCGTAGTCACAAGGTGATTGTTGGAGGATACTGCCGGTGGGGCTAGCTGCTACTCATTCGGACGACCCGCCAAATATAATTCAAAACTATGGTCGCTTCGCCATGCTTCCAATCCCTGCTATTTGTCATATCTACCTAACTTAGGGATAGGAATAATAGTCGTGGAGAACCGCCCTTCTTCCAGGTGGTACTCTGTGATATTCCAGGGATAGCCCTCTTCCTCACTTCGACCCCACCCGGATCCGATCCCGGTGAAACGTGGAGAGATATCATAACCGTCGAAGCGCAGGAGGCCCACCGACCTCCCTGTTCCCAATGTGGGATCCCTCAGTAGGCCTCTCCCATGTGGCACTCAGACTCGCAGAAGGAGTCTCTCAGAAATATTCGCACGACCACTGTGCATATTACTACAAAACACCCTGTTCACACTTGGTACTTGCCATCTGACCAACGCACATCCGTACATGTATCACTAGTCAAACGTTTGGTGGAGACATTTTCATTCAAGATAAAAACATGGTGCTTTCGTCCTGATCCCCGCCACACCCTGATCCCACCCGGATATGATCCCATTTGGTACCCTGCTCCCATCCACAAGGTGCAGAAATGATATTAGCCCTCCGCAGGAGCCGCCGGAGGCCCACCAACTATACTGATCCCATCCGCAAGCACCCCACCGGACGATGTGTGGCATCAACGGTCGTCTGCAAGGACACAAATCCTCGCAGGGCCGCCGTAGGTCAGTACAAACCACCCTGTTCCCACTTCGTACTTTCAATCCGACAAACACACATCAGTACGTACTACTAGCTGAATTTGGGAGAGAAATGTTCATTCAAGGTAAATACGTCGAGCCATTCCCTCCTGATCCCAGCCGTACCCTGATCCCACCCGGGTAAGATCTTTAGGGTTACCTGCTCCCATCCACAAGGTGCAGAAATGATATTAGCCCTGCGCAGGAGCCGCCGGCGGCCCACCAACTACTCTGATCCCATCCACAAGCACCCCATCGCCGGCCCACGTGCGGAAGCAGCAGTCGTCTGTTAGTCTCGCAGGACCGCCGTAGATTACTAGAAAACACCCTGTTCCCAATTCGTACTTGCAATCTGACCAACAAAGTTCATATCACTGAACAATTTATGGGGGAGAAATATTCACTCAAGGTACACAGGCGGTGCGGACCTTCGAGCCTTTCCCTCCTTATCCCAGCCGCGCCCTGATCCCACCCGGATGTGATCCCATTTGGTACCCTGTTCCCATCCACAAGGTGCAGAAATGATATTAGCCCTCCGCAGGAGCCGCCGGAGGCGCCACCAACTACCCCGATCCCATCCACAGGCACCCCACCGACCTATGTTTCGCAATAGCGGCCGTCTGCGAGGGCGTGCATCCTCTCAGGACCGCCGTAGTTACTACAAAACACCCTGTGCCCACTTCGTGCTCACAATCAGACCAACACCCATCAGTACATACTACTAGACAATGTTCATTCAAGATAAACAGGTGGTGCGGACCTTTAAGCATTTCCCTCCTGATCCCAGCCGCACCCTGATCCCACCCGGATATGATCCCATTCGGTACCCTGCTCCCATCCACAAGGTGCAGAAATGATATTAGCCCTCCGCAGGAGCCGCCGGAGGCCCACCAACTACCCTGATCCCATTTGGTACTTCGAATATTTCGAAACTTTTCCCGTTTGACACCCTGCTCCCACTTAATGGTTTAGAGATATACTCAGCCCTCGGCAGGAGCAGCCGGAGAATACTACAAATCACCCTGTTCCAATTGAGTACTTTGAATCCGACGAAAACCCCTCCCATTTATCACGCTGTTCCCACCCACAAGGTGTAGAAATGAAATCATCCCGGTGGAAGAAGCCGCTGGGGGCCCACCAGGCACCCTGATATCATCCAGAGGCACAGCTCGGGCGATAATCCGTCTATTGTTTCACCAATAGGTTCGATTCCCGATCCCGCGTATGCGAGTTCGTACATTTTTTCTTGTTGCTTCTGCCGTGTCTGCGGACGATTGTTATTCCTCTGAAAGGGATCAGGGTGCTTTGTACTGATCTCCGGCCACAACATCATTTATGAGCTATGTGTGTACGCGTGCATGATCTTGCTCAAACCGTGATGCATATCCCAGACGCCACAGGTGGGAGCAGGGTGCCAACGGGATCACACCCGGGTTGGATCAGATCGGAGTCGTGCCTGCCTATAATTTTAGTTTGCGTTTGCCACCCTGCTTCCGCTTGGTACCTCGACCTCGCCGTGGGCCCTTCCCATTTGGCACCTTGCTCCCGCCCACAAGGTGCAAAAATAGAATCATCCCTCCGAAGAGCCGCCGGAGGCCCACCAGCCACCCTGATCCCACCCGAAGGCACAGCTCGGGCTCAAAACCCGTCTTTGTTTTCGCCAATCGGCTCCCGCATATGCGAGTTCCTATATTTTCTTTGCTAGTTTCGTGTCTGGGGACGATTTCTGCAGCTCTGAGTGGGATTGGGGTGTTTGTATTACGGGAGACCATAGTAAATAGGACCCTACACACAAAAAACTATGTGTTTCCCTTTTTTTACTAGCAGTATTTGGTCCTATTTACGATGGTCCCCCGCAATGGTAATCTCCTGCAACAATTTTATTTGTGAGCCTTGGCGGTGGGAGCAGGGTGCCTAATGGGATCACTCCCGTATATTGTTGTTTTTGCGTTTGGCACCCTGCTCCCGCTTGGTACCTCGAATCTGCCGAAACCTCTTCCCATTTGGCACCCTGTTCCCACCTACAAGGTGCAGAAATATAAATATTTCTTCGCACGAGCCGCAAGAGGCCCACCACCTACCCTGATCCCATCCAGAGGCACAGTTCGGGCGCAGGAACCGTCGACTATTTCGGCAATCGCTTCGATTCCCGCATATGCTAGTTCGTATATTGGCACCCTGCTCCCACCCACAAAGCTCCCACCCACAAGGACACTCACTGTTGTGGCGCACAAATTTTTATCCGCAGGAGCCGCCGGCGAATATTACAAAACGTCTGTCGAACACCCTGCCAAGGTCTACAAATATGATCAGCCTTCCACCTCACCCACCGGAAGCCTACCTGGCACTTAGGATTGGGTTAGTGATCAGCAGTCAATACGTTTGAAAAGTATAGCTGTCGCATGGAACTAGCGCAGCAATATATTTGGGCACCAGCTACTGTCGTCAAGACACATGCTACGGTAGAGGTGTACCTATTTTTTCTTAGGATCCTCGGTTGAGGACTACCACACCCAAACACTAACTTTAAGATAAAACTGAAAGTGCAATCCAATGGCCTCCATAAACAACGAATAACATATGAAACGGAAAAGGCGTTCAAACGATATTAGGTAGAGGTTCTGGAGCCCCGGAAGTCAGAATAAAAATGGCAACAACAATCTACTGCTATCTTTCAGCACACCTTCGAAACAATCAGTGTCCGTTCTGATGCTTTATCCGAAATGGTTTCCGTCCCCAGGGTCCTATAGACTACTTCAATGCTTAATTTGGTCGCGTGTAGTCTCAAGTCTTGGGAACTGTTTTGTGTCGGGATAGGTGGCTTGGGCCGAACTTGTCATAGTCTAACTCCACCAGCTACGTTAAATGTATAGCTTTGGGATAAAACAACCCCCCCTACCGTCCTCCCGACCAGCCCTTCGCTGCCATGGACTGGGGCGCGTGAGTAGTCGAGATTGTTCGCAGCTGTGTCCCGATTTCGATCCGCTGTAAGTTCATTCAGACTTTTTTCCCGACGAGTGATACAAACCAACGCAAGGCATCAGAGTTTTTTCCTGTTTTGCGGTCGCGGTCTGCTTTCTAGGTCTTGCAGCTACTGCTGCGTGCTTCTACTGTATGTTTCTGTACACGCATTGTTTTCCAAAGCGTTTTTTGAGGCGTTCGTCGGACAAAGATGTCACCAGCCCTGTCGTCTGTTGTTCGAAGACTAGACCGCGCGGCGGGACGTGTATATCAGTCGACACGATCTTGATTACGTATTTCTTAGAAACTCGGGATCCTTGTTAGAAGGTTGGTATTTTATCGAAGAAACAAAGAACGCTGTCCCCCACACGATACTACGACAGCCCTCGCTGACCAAGGCGCGGGTGCCGTTGCCCAAGCAGCGGGCTCCAGCATCAGGGGTTGGTAGCAGGTGCTGAGGAGGAACCAGCCTCTGGCTGTCAGCAACCTCATCCTCGTGGGGACCTTTTTATGGTGGCGGTGGGCGACGTGGAGGGGAAAACCAATCTCCATCCATCGCTGCAGAGCCGATGGCCGATCAACCCGTGAAGACATACCCGCGGAGTGAAACAAGCCACTTAGGACAAAGCTTTAGAAGCGGATTGGGGTTCGGGTTAGAGTTCGCGTTAGAAAAAAATGATATCCACAAAGGCTCCTCCTCACCCATTGCTCGCATCTACTTTTTGAAATCGGGAGGTTTACGTTTACTGCTAGCCAAGGTCGGCGGAGGAGCAGATGACCATGGTCTCGTGACCAGGAACAATAAACAAGGTGTTGTGACGTAGAAAAAAAAAAAAAAGCCACGTAGCTTTAGAAGCGGGTTGGGATTTGGGTTAGAGTTAGCGTTAGAAAAAAATGATATCCACAAAGGCTCCTCCTCACCCATTGCTGGCATCTACTTTTGAAATCGGAAGGTATACGTTTACTGCGGAGGAGTAGATCACCATGGTCTTGTGGCCAGGAAAAATAAACACGGTGTTGTCACGTAGAAACAAAAACAAGACACTTAGGACAAAGCTTCAAAAACAGATTGGGGTTTGGGTTAGAGTTAGCGTTAGAAAAAAATGATATCCACGAAGGCTCCTCCTCACCCACTATTCGCATTAACTTTCGATATCGCAAGCTATATTTATTTTGCTAATCAAGTCGCTCTGTCATCCCAGTCGCCTGCTTTTGCCGCCCACACCACCACCCCAGGTCTATTTCGGCTTCACAAGGTGTGTCGGGTCTCCAGCCCGTCTCGCGGTTGATCGGGATTTCGATGTTTTGAGAAGCCGAGCCGGTCACGCTGCCGTAAACTTTGGCAGCTGTCATAACTGAAAGTACAAGCTCTGCTGCCAGGCGGCAGCCAAAAAGGGATTAGGACAGACGTTGTATACGACGTCTTCGTCGACACCACGAGGTCAAGACTTGTCGCTGGCCCTGGTTCACGGCGAGACACTAAAGTTGGCAGGATAAAGGCAGATCGTAGCGACCTCGCGCTTCAGACGGCAGCGCAGAAATTCAGGATATGTAAGAGTGCCGGATGACACTACCTCGGAACTAGTGCAAGTACGCAAATCATTGACAAATCATTGAAGCAGAGTTGCCTGGCTGTTCGTCAGGAACGTCTGCGTAAACAACATGGGCAGGAGTGTGGCGGGGGGGGGGGGTACAACTGGACGGACAAACGGTCGATTCGTTTGGTATAAAAAAACAATCGACTCAGGGTTTCGGTTTCGTTGACACTCGGTATTTTTTTTTGCTTTTACCGTGCGGGCGCTGACAGGGCAAGCAAGCGTCGGTTGAGTCCCATGCACCGCTGGTCTTTTGTCCGACCATACCCACGTTGAACTCGGGGTCAAGGTACAGCGATGTACGCCCGCTAACGTTTTTACAACTGCTAAACTAGGCTGGTTTTGCTGCCAAAAACCTCGGCGAAGATTCTCGTTTCGTTGATGCTCGGGAATAGTGCTTTACCGAGCGGGAGGCGAAAGAAAAAGAAGGCCTTGACCCTGTCGGGTACACTTTTAGCGTTTTTTCTAATCATACCCTCCAAGAAAACGCGGGCTGGGGTACCAACCGGAGGGTGAGGGGAGCAATTGGTTTTGTCGCCCAAAACACGACGAGGGGTCTCGTTTTTCTTCAAGCTCGGCAAGAACGTTCCACCGGGCCAGTGGTGAAAGAAAAAGGAAGCGCTGACCGCTTCGCGTGCACCTCTGACGTTCTTTTTACCATGTCCGCCTGTAAAACGTGGGCTGGAGTGCTTCGGGGAGGTACCACCAGAGAGCCACATTGGCTTGGTTTTGTCGCCCGAAACACGACTGAGAGTCTAATTTTGATCCACGCTGTTTGTCTCCAAAAACACGACGAAGGATCTCGTTTGGGTTCACACTCGGCATGAACGTTCCATCGTGCCGGTGGGGAAAGAAAAACCAAGCGCTGACCGTTTCGCGTGTACGTTTGGCGTTTCTCTGACCATGTTCGTCTATAAAACGTATGCTGGGTCCAGGTGGTCTCGGCTTTTTACGGCAAAGTCGTTTCTTGCCGCGCGGGCGGTTCCGCCAGGATGGTCGACAAGCTCAAAAGCTGGCAACGAGGGGGGGTGCAAGAATATACACTTGTATAGCACTCCCGCCGTGGCGAAACAAACGAAGTCTGTCGACCCTCTGCAGGTCTGAGTCGGGCCCGTGGTACCTGTACTCTGAAAAGGAAATGAAAAAAAGGAGTTAGCTTGAGTTTGTCGCCCTAAGCATGATGAAGAGTCTCGTTTTCGTCGCCACTCGGGAATAACGTTAAAGGGTGCAGAAAGTGAAGTACAGCGTAACCGTGGGGCGTTTCGTGTGAATCTCTAACTTTCTTCCCAACCATATCCGCATATAAAGAGTGGTCTGAGGCGTTACTGGTAGCTGCCGCTGGTAGTCGCAAATAAGCTTGGTTTTGTCACCCAAAACTCGCCGAAGTGTCTCGTCGACATTGACTCCCAAATCATGTATTGCGGTGTCGGAGGGGAAAGAAAAATCAAGCGTTGGTTGTTTCGCGTGCACCACTTGCTTTTTTCCCGACCATGTCCTCCTGTCAAACGCGGTCTGGGATGCTAAGGGGTGTTTCCACTGAAGGGCTGCATGACTAGCTTAGTTTCGTCGCCCAAACCACGACGAAGGGTCTTGTTTTCGTTGACACTAGAGAATAACGTTTTACCGTGCCGGTGGTGAAAACAAATACAAGCCTTGGTCGTGTCATATGAACCTCTGACTTCCTTTTCGACCGTGTCGGCATCAAAAATGTGGGCTGGGGCGTCACGGGAGATAGCATTGGAGGAGAGCACAATTAGCTTGGCTTTGTCGCTCAAAACCCGACGAAGGATCCTGTTTTGGTTGACACTCGGGAATGACGTTTTACCGTGCCAGGGGTGAAAGGAAAAACAAGCGTAGGCCGTTTCTCGTACACCTCTGGCATTTTTCCCGACCTCGCTCCCCTATAAAACGTGGGCTAGGGTGTTAGGATGAGTTACCACTGAAGATCCGCAGAATCCGCTTGGTTTCATCGCCCAATCATCGACAAAGGGTCTCGTTGTCGTTGACACTCGAAATATGCATTTAACGGTGCGGAAAATGCAATAAAAGCAATCGTTCGGCGTGTTGTGTGAACCTCTGACATTATTTCCGGCCATATCCGCATATAAAACGTGGGCTAGGGCGTTACGGGGAGCTAACGCTGGAGGGGCGCAGAATCAGCTTGGTTTTGTCGCCCAAAACTGGGCGAAGGATGCCGTTTTCGTTGACACTCGGAGTTAACGTTTTATCGTGCGAAAGATGGAAGGAAAAGCAATCGTGGGGCAGGGCGCGTGCACCTCTGCGTTTTTTCCCGATCATGCCCTCCTACAAAACGTGGGCTGGGGGGGACAATGAGTTACCGCCGAAGGGTCGCATGATTAGCTTGATTTGGTCGCCCAAAACACGACAAAGGGCATCGTTTGCGTTTACACCCTACACTAACGTCTTACCGTGCCACTTTAAAATAAAAGCAGTCGTACGTCGTGCCGTGTGAACTTAAGGCTTTGTTTCCCGACCGCATCCTTCCATAAAACGTGGGCTGGGGTGTTAAGGTGAGTTGCCACAGAAGGCCCCATGATCAGCTTGGTTTTGTCCGTCAAAACTCGACGAAGGGTGTCGTTGTTCTTAACTGTCGGCAATCTCGTACCAACGTGCCGGCGGTGAAGGGGAAAAAAAGCGTTGGCCGTTTCGCGTGCATCACAGGCTTTTTTCCCGGCTATATCCTCGAATAAAACGTGGGCTGGGGCGTTGCTGGGACCGCTGGCAGACCGCATAATTTGCTTGGTTTTGCCGCCAAAACCTTGACGAAGGGCCTCCTTTTTGTTGACCCTCCGCAACGATGTACTACCGTGTAGAAGGTGAAAGGAAAAGCAATCGTTGACTCTTTCGCGTGAACCTCTGACTTTAATTCCGACCAGATCTTCCCACAACACGTGGGCTGGGGAGATACGGGTAGTTACCACTGGAACCTCGCGTGTTTAGCGTGTTCTCGTCGCCCAAAACACGGCGAAGGGCTTTGTGTTGGTTTACTCTCGGCAAGAAGGCTTTACCGTGCCGGCGGTGAAAGGAAAAACACTGGTTGGCCGTGTCGCGTGCACCTCTGGCATTTGTCCCTACCGTTCCCCTATAAAGCCGGTTGGCCGGGGAGTTACGTGTATACACCGCTGAAACTCCGCATATTTAGCCTGGTTTTGTCGCCCAAAACACAACGAAGTCTGTTGTTTGATTCACATTCGGAAATAATGCTATACCGTGCCGACTGTGAAATGCATGCGTTGGCTGTTTCGCGCGCACTTCTGGATTTGTTTTCGACCTTTTCCTCCTGTAAAAGCGGGCTGGGGTGTTATTGAGTCACCACTGCAGGGCCGTGCTTAGCTTGGTTCTGTCGCCAAAACCACGACGAAGGTCTCGTTTTCGTTGACAGTCTGGGATAACATGTTACCGTGCCGGCGGTGAACGGAAAATCAATCGTTGGCCGTGTCGCGTGCACCTCTGGTGTTTTCCCCGACCATATCCCTCTAAAAAACATGGACTGGGGCGTTACGGAGAGATACTACTACTTTCGAGGGCCGCACAACAAGCTTGGTTTTGTCGCCCAAAAACGATGAAGGGTGTTGTTTCAGTTTACACTCGGCAAGAACGTTTGACCATACCGGGGGTGATAGAAAAGCAAGCGTTGACCGTGTGTCCTGCGCCTCTGGCTTAGTTTCCGATCACATCCATCTAAGAAACGTGCGCTACGCGGCGGTGCAACTAGAGAGCCGCCCAATCGGTTAGTTTTGTTGCCAAAACCTCGACGACGCCCAGCCGCCTGCTCAAGCCGTTCACCGGCCGCGGCGCGTCTAGCCTCGCTTCGCTGCACTTTCCTTTCTCTCCCGGGCAGGCGCTTCCTCTCCATCCCGGGGTGGGAGTTCGTGTGCGTGGTTTGTTTTCGACGGTTTGTCTTGTGAACTTGAGAGAGGAAAATTATGACGATTACAGCAATGGCCACTGCGTCATTGGGGGACGATACAAATGGCGTTCCGAGATGCGATGCAAGAAGCCGTACGGCACGGGCGCAGGGTTAGCTTTGCGTTGAGGCTGCTCGTAGACGGTTGATAACACCGAAGGTGCCGTGGTTTTAGTCGCTATCTCGGGGTCTCAGAGGGGTTAAACGGAGCCCTGAGAACTACAGTACTCACGGGACAAAACACTTACTACAGCAGTACACACGAGACAGACTACCAGTAGGAGTATCTGTTGTCGCATCCAGCCGAGTTCTCATTCAGCCCGCCCTCGCTCGGCAGTAGCTGATCGCTCCTTGCGGCACCTACGGCACCTAGTGGTGCTTGCCGTTGCTGTTGCTGCCTGAGATTATGCGTCCCAAGGGCTATGGTCTCGACATGAAGCAAGAGCACCAGGCATACTAAACACAGGAAGGAGACCAGAAACGTACAGTAGTTCGGGCGGTTCCAATTGACGCGCAGCAGTCGTAACGCTGCCCTGTGTGCGCGAGGGTGTACCGGCGTCTGTTCTGCTGCCTGTGTTGCGCTTGTGGTTCGCTGGGTCCGTTGTGCTGATGGTCGGTGGACTCTGATGACTGGCTTACGGTGGGTACTCGTACGTAGTTTCACCTGACAGCGATTTCGAAAGCGGTCCCTATAAAAAACACCGTCGAAATTGTAAAGTCGACTTTGCTCTGGGTTCAAGTGCGTCCACCGGTGTAATGTGGCAACCTTGAATCTGATGATGTACACCAGTCTTAATCACAATGCGCCCAAACGTTTGCTGTTGCGACCTAGAGTCTTAGTGCCAATCTCCGCAACCAAGCGCCAGTTCAGGGTTGAAGTTTGTTTTTTAGCGTTACGGCCTAGAGTCTTATCAAGCACAGTAACCAAGCACCAGGTCCTGGGTTCGGGTTCGGGTTAGGGTTAGCGTTAGAAAAATGGTCGGATCTGGAATTCCAACGGTCCAAGGTGGCTTTTCCAATGCTACCTGATATAACTGGCTAGCACTGGACTCCAGGGCAAGCGTGGGCGCGAAATTGGCTGTGGGTATGAGGAATCAAAGCTTAGGCGGTAGGTTTTCCATGATTCAGAGCAATGACAAAGCTGACGATGACGGCGGCCGTCTATCGGTCGGATTCAATGTGGGCGATGAAGAACGATGGCACGGCGAGAGCCGTCCAAGACTTGGGGTTGTTTGATCGAACGCCTTGCTGCAAGCCGACAATGTGTGGTGGGGTTTTCGGGGAGGTAGCGCTGGAGAGACTTAGAATTAGCTTGGTTTAGTCGCCCCAAACACGACAAAGAGTCTCGTTGAGGTTCTCACTCGGCAAGAACGTTCAACCGTGCTGTTACATAAACAACAAAACAAGCGCTTACGGCTTCGCGTCCTCCTCTGTCATTTTTATGAACACGTCTGCCTAAAAACAGTATTTTGGGGGTTTCGGAGAGCTACCACTGGAGAGACGCAGAATCAGCTTGGTTTTGTCGCCCAAAACACGACGAAAGGGTATCGTTTTGGTTGACGCCCTGCATGAACTTTTCACCGTGCCGCTGTGTTGAGGAAAAGCTAGCGCTGACCCCTTCGAGTGCGCCCTTGACGTTTTTCTGACCATTTGCTCCTGAAAAAACGTGGGTTGGAGTTTTTGGGGCGGTACCACTGTAGAGACGCAGAACTAGCTTGGGTTTGTTACCCAAAACACGACGAAGAGTCTCGTTGTGGTTCACGCTCGGCAAGAACCTTCCACCGTGCCGGTGGTGAAGGAAAACGCAAGCGATAGCCGCTTCCTATGCACCTCGGATGTTTCCTGAACATTTTCTCTTGAGAAAACGTGACATTTTCTCCTGAGAAAACGTGATTCAGGGTTTTCGGGGAGGTACCACTGGAGAGACGCAGAATTAGCTTGAGTTTGACGCCCAAAACACAACGAAGAGTCCCGTTGTGCTTCCTGCCGAACGTTCAGAACGTTCAACCGTGCTGCTGAATGAAGAAAAAGACAGCGCTGCCCGCTTCGCGTCCTCCTCCGTCGTTTTTCTGACCATATTTTTCCTATATAAGCCATGTTGGTATTTCGGAGAGGTACGACTGGAGAGACGCAGAAGGAACTATGTTTTGTCGCCGAAAACACGACCAAGAGTCTCGTTTTGGTTGACGCTCGGCAAGAACGTTCCACCGTTCCGAAGGCGAGAGAAGAGGCAAGTGCCCACCGCTTCGTGTCCTCCGCTGTCGTTTGTTTTGGTCATGTCCGCCTAAGAAAGCGTGCGTTGTGTTTGTCCGCGAGGTACCACTGAAGAGACTCGGAAATAGCTTGTTTTTGTCGCCCAAAACGCGAAGAAGGGTATAGCTTTGGTTAACGCTCGGCGGGAACGTTCCACCCTGCCCGTGGCGAAAACAAAACAAGCGCTGACCGCTTCGCGTGCACCTCTGACGTCTTCATGACCATATTCCCCTATAAAAACGTGCTTCGGGGTTTCGGGGAGGTACCACGGGACAGACGCAGAATTAGCTTGGTTTTGTCGCCCAAAACACGACCAAGAGTCTCGTTGTGGTTCCCATTTCTCAAGAACGTTCCACCGTTCCGTAGGCGAGAGAAAAAAGCAAATGCTGACCGCTTCGTGCCTTCCGCTGTCGTTTTTCTGACCATGTCCGCCTGTAAAAAACGTGGGTTGTGTTCGTCCGCGAGGCACCACTGGAGATACGCGGAAATAGCTTTGTTTGGTCCCCCAAAACGCGAAAAAAAAGGCCCTCGTCTCGGTTCCCGCTCGGCAAGAACGTTCCACCCGTGCCCGCAAGCGAGAGAAAAGCAAATGCTGACCGCTTATTGTCTTCCTCTGTCGTTTTCTGCCCATGTCCGCCTGTAAAAATGTGGATTGTGTTTGTCCGGGAGGTACCACTGCAGAGACGCGGAAAAAGCTTGTTTTTGTCGCCCAAACCACGACGAAGGGAATCGTTTTGGTTCACGCTCGGCAAGGATGTTCCACCGTGCCGGTGGTGAAGGAAAAAGCAAGCGATAGCCGCTTCCCATGCACCTCGGATGTTTTCTGTACATTTTCTCTTGAAAAAACGTGATTCGGGGTTTTCGGGGAGGTACCACTGGACAGACGCAGAATTAGCTTGGGTTTGTCGCCCAAAACACGACGAAGAGTCTCGTTGTGGTTCCCGCTCGGCAAGAGCGTTCAACCGTCCTGTTGCAAAATGAAAAAGACAGAGCAGCCCGCTTCGCATCCTCCTCTGCGGTTTTTCAGACCGTATCCGCCTGAAAAAAGGGGGTTGTGCTTGTCCGGGAGGCACCACGGGAGAGGCGCAGAATTAACTTGATTTTGTCGCCCAAAACACGACCAAGAGTCTCGTTGTGGTTCTCGTATGGCAAGAACGTTCCATCGTTCGGTAGGCGAGAGAAAAAGCAAATGCTGACCGCTTCGTGTCCTCTGCTGTCGTTTTTCAGACCATGTCCGCCTGTAAAACGTGGGTTGTGTTCGTCCGCGAGGTGCCACTGGGGATACGCGGAAATAGCTCTTTTTGTCCCCCAAAACGCGAAGAAAGGCCCTCGTCTCGGTTCCCGCTCGGCAAGAACGTTCCACCCGTGCCCGCAGGCGAGAGAAAAGCAAATGCTGACCGCTTATTGTCTTCCTCTGTGGGTTTTCTGCCCATGTCCACCTGTAAAAATGTGGGTTGTGTTTGTCCGGGAGGTACCACTGCAGAGACGCGGAAATAGCTTGTTTTTGTCGCCCAAACCACGACGAAGGGAATCGTTTTGGTTCACGCTCAGCAAGAATGTTCCACCGTGCCGGTGGTGAAGGAAAAAGCAAGCGATAGCCGCTTCCCGTGCACCTCGGATGTTTTCTGTACATTTTCTCTTGAAAAAACGTGATTCGGGGTTTTCGAGGAGGTACCACTGGACAGACGCAGAATTAGCTTGAGTTTGTCACCCAAAACACGACGAAGAGTCTCGTTGTGGTTCCCGCTCGGCAAGAGCGTTCAACCGTCCTGTTGCAAAATGAAAAAGACAGAGCAGCCCGCTTCGCGTCCTCCTCTGCGGTTTTTCAGACCGTATCCGCCTGAAAAAAACGTGGGTTGTGCTTGTCCGGGAGGCACCACGGGAGAGGCGCAGAATTAACTTGGTTTTGTGGCCCAAAACACGACCAAGAGTCTCGTTGTGGTTCTCGTATGGCAAGAACGTTCCATCGTTCGGTAGGCGAGAGAAAAAGCAAATGCTGACCGCTTCGTGTCCTCCGCTGTCGTTTTTCAGACCATGTCCGCCTGTAAAACGTGGGTTGTGTTCGTCCGCGAGGTGCCACTGGGGATACGCGGAAATAGCTCTTTTTGTCCCCCAAAACGCGAAGAAAGGCCCTCGTCTCGGTTCCCGCTCGGCAAGAACGTTCCACCCGTGCCCGCAGGCGAGAGAAAAGCAAATGCTGACCGCTTCTTGTCTTCCTCTGTCGTTTTCTGCCCATGTCCACCTGTAAAAATGTGGGTTGTGTTTGTCCGGGAGGTACCACTGCAGAGACGCGGAAATAGCTTGTTTTTGTCGCCCAAACCACGACGAAGGGAATCGTTTTGGTTCATGCTCGGCCCGAATGTTCCACCGTGCCGGTGATGAAGGAAAAAGCAAGCGATAGCCGCTTCCCATGCACCTCGGATGTTTTCTGTACATTTTCTCTTGACAAAACGTGATTCGGGGTTTTCGGGGAGGTACCACTGGACAGACGCAGAATTAGCTTGAGTTTGTCGCCCAAAACACGACGAAGAGTCTCGTTGTGGTTCCCGCTCGGCAAGAGCGTTCAACCGTCCTGTTGCAAAATGAAAAAGACAGAGCAGCCCGCTTCGCGTCCTCCTCTGCGGTTTTTCAGACCGTATCCGCCTGAAAAAAACGTGGGTTGTGCCTTTCCGGGAGGCACCACGGGAGAGGCGCAGAATTAACTTGGTTTTGTGGCCCAAAACACGACCAAGAGTCTCGTTGTGGTTCTCGTATGGCAAGACCGTTCCATCGTTCGGTAGGCGAGAGAAAAAGCAAATGCTGACCGCTTCGTGTCCTCCGCTGTCGTTTGTCTGACCATGTCCGCCTGTAAAACGTGGGCTGTGTTCGTCCGCGAGGCACCACTGGAGATACGCGGAAATAGCTTTTTTTGTCCTCCAAAACGCGAAAAAAGGCCTCGTCTCGGTTCCCGCTCGGCAAGAACGTTCCACCCGTGCCCGCAGGCAAGAGAAAAGCAAATGCTGACCGCTTCTTGTCCTCCTCTGTCGTTTTCTGCCCATGTCCACCTGTAAAAATGTGGATTGTGTTTGTCCGGGAGGTACCACTGCAGGGACGCGGAAATAGCTTGTTTTTGTCGCCCAAACCACGACGAAGGGAATCGTTTTGGTTCACGCTCAGCAAGAATGTTCCACCGTGCCGGTGGTGAAGGAAAAAGCAAGCGATAGCCGCTTCCCGTGCACCTCGGATGTTTTCTGTACATTTTCTCTTGAAAAAACGTGATTCGGGGTTTTCGGGGAGGTACCACTGGACAGACGCAGAATTAGCTTGAGTTTGTCGCCCAAAACACGACGAAGAGTCTCGTTGTGGTTCCCGCTCGGCAAGAACGTTCAACCGTCCTGTTGCAAAATGAAAAAGACAGAGCAGCCCGCTTCGCGTCCTCCTCTGCGGTTTTTCAGACCGTATCCGCCTGAAAAAAACGTGGGCTGTGCCTGTCCGGGAGGCACCACGGGAGAGGCGCAGAATTAACTTGGTTTTGTGGCCCAAAACACGACCAAGAGTCTCGTTGTGGTTCTCGTATGGCAAGAACGTTCCATCGTTCGGTAGGCGAGAGAAAAAGCAAATGCTGACCGCTTCGTGTCCTCTGCTGTCGTTTTTCAGACCATGTCCGCCTGTAAAAACGTGGGTTGTGTTCGTCCGCGAGGCACCACCGGAGATACGCGGAAATAGCTTTTTTTGGTCCCCCAAAACGCGAACAAAGGCCTCGTCTCGGTTCCCGCTCGGCAAGAACGTTCCACCCGTGCCCGCAGGCAAGAGAAAAGCAAATGCTGACCGCTTATTGTCTTCCTCTGTGGGTTTTCTGCCCATGTCCACCTGTAAAAATGTGGGTTGTGTTTGTCCGTCCGGGATTGTACCACTGCAGAGACGCGGAAAAAGCTTGTTTTTGTCGCCCAAACCACGACGAAGGGAATCGTTTTGGTTCTCGCTCAGCAAGAATGTTCCACCGTGCCGGTGGTGAAGGAAAAAGCAAGCGATAGCCGCTTCCCGTGCACCTCGGATGTTTTCTGTACATTTTCTCTTGACAAAACGTGATTCAGGGTTTTCGAGGAGGTACCACTGGACAGACGCAAAATTAGCTTGGGTTTGTCGCCCAAAACACGACGAAGAGTCTCGTTGTGGTTCAAGCTCGGCAAGAACGTTCCACCGTGCCGGTGGTGAAGAAACAAGCGAGCGATAGCCGCTTCCTATGCACCTCGGATATTTCCTGAACATTTTCTCCCTAAAAAGCGTGAGTCAGGGTCTTCGGGGAGGTACCACTGTAGCGACGCAGAATTAACTTGGGTTTGTCGCCCAAAACACGACGAAGAGTCTCGTTGTGGTTCAAGCTCGGAAAGAACGTTCCACCGTGCCGGTGGTGAAGAAACAAGCGAGCGATAGCCGCTTCCTCGGATATTTCCTGAACATTTTCTCCTGAAAAAGCGTGAGTCAGGGTCTTCGGGGAGGTACCACTGTAGAGACGCAGGATTAGCTTGGGTTTGTCGCCCAAAACACGACGAAGAGTCTCGTTGTGGTTCAAGCTCGGAAAGAACGTTCCACCGTGCCGGTGGTGAAGAAACAAGCGAGCGATAGCCGCTTCCTATGCACCTCGGATATTTCCTGAACATTTTCTCCTGAAAAAACGTGAGTCAGGGTTTTCGGGGAGGTACGACTGGAGAGACGCAGAATTAGCTTGGGTTTGTCGCCCAAAACACGACGAAGAGTCTCGTTGTGGTTCTCGTATGGCAAGACCGTTCAACCGTCCTGCTGTATGAAGAAAAAGACAGCGCTGCCCGCTTCGCGTCGTTTTTCTCACCACGTTTGCCTATAAAACGCGTGTTGGGGTTTCGGAGAGGCACGACTGGAGAGACGCAGAATTAAGTTGGTTTTTGTCGCCCAAACCATGGCCAAGAGTCTCGCTTTGGTTGACGCTCGGCAAGAGCGTTCCACCGTTCCGTAGGGGAGAGAAGAGTCAAGTACTCACCGCTTCGTGTCCTCCGCTGTCGTTTATTTTGGTCATGTTCGCCTAAGAAAGTGTGCGTTGTGTTTGTCCGCGAGGTACCACTGTAGAGACGCAGAAATAACTCTTTTGTCCCCAAAAACACGAAGAAGGGTATCGTTTTGGGTAACGCTCGGCGTGAATGTTCCACCCTGCCCGTGGTGAAAGAAAAACAAGCGCTGACCGCTTCGCGTGCACCTCTGGCGTCTTCATGACCATGTTGCCCTATAACAACGTGATTCGGGGTTTTCGGGGAGGTACCACTGGACAGACGCAGAATTAGCTTGGTTTTGTCGCCCAAAACACGACCATGAGTCTCGTTGTGGTTCCCGCTCGGCAACTACGTTCAACCGTGCGGGCAGAAAAAGAAAAAAGACAGAGCTGCCCGCGTCGTGTCCTCCTCTGACAGTTTTCTGACCATATTCGCCTGAAAAAACGTGGGTTGTGTTTGTCCGGGAGGCACCACTGGAGAGACGCAGAATTATCTTGGTTTTGTCGCCCAAAACACGACCAAGAGTCTTGTTGTGGTGCCCGCTCGGCAAGAACGTTCCACCGTTCCGTAGGCGAGAGAAAAATAAAATGCTGACCGCGTCGTGTCCTCCGCTGTCGTGTTTCTAACCATTGTCCGCCTGTAAAAAACGTGGGTTGTGTTCGTCCGCGAGGTACCACCGGAGATACGAGGAAATAGCTTGTTTTAGTCGCCCAAAACACGACCAAGAGTCTTGTTGTGGTTCACGCTCGGCAAAAACGTTCCACTGTGCCCGTGGCGAGAGAAAAAGCAAGCGCTGACCGCTTCGCGTGCACCTCGGACGTTTTAATGACCATGTCCCCCTCTAAAAACGTGACTCGGGGTTTTCGGGGAAGTATAACTGGAGAGACGCGTATTTAACTTGGTTTGTCGCCCAAAACACGACGAAGGGTCTCGTTGTGGTTCCTGCTTGGCCAGAACGTTCAACCTAACCCTGGTGGAAAAATAAAAAGATAGAACTGATCGCTTCGCGTCCTCCTCTGGCGTTTTTCGGACCACGTCGGCCTATAAAAACGGTTGTTGGGCTTTGGGAGAGGTACCACTGTAGAGACGCAGAATTAACTTGGTTTTGTCGCCCAAACCACGACGAGGGGTATTGTGTTTTGGTTGACGCTCTGCAAGGACCTTCCACCGTGCCGGTGTTATAAGACAAAGCAAGCGCTGATCCCTCCGCGTGCATCTCTGACGTTTTTCTGAACGCGTGTTCCTGCAAAAAACGTGCGTTGTGTTTGTCCGCGAGGTACCACTGGAGAGACGCGGAAATAGCTTGTTTTTGTCGCCCAAAACGCGACGAAGGGTATCGTTTTGGTTCACCTTCGGCGAGAACGTTGCGCGGTGGCCGTAGTGAAAGAAAACGTAAGCGCTGACCGCTTGGCGTCCAACTCTGTCGCTTTTCAGACCACGGCCGCCTATAAAAACGCGTGTTGGGGTGTTCGGGGGAGCATAACTAGAGAGACGCGAAATTAACTCGGCTTGTCGCCTAAAACGCGACTCAGAGTCTTGTTGTGGTCCCTGCTCGGCCAGACCACGCAACCGTGTTGGTGGAAAAAGAAAAAGTTAGAGCTGGTCGCTTCGCGTCCTCCTCTGTCGTTTTTTCGGACCACGTCTGCCTATAAAAACGGTTGTTGGGCTTTGGGAGAGGTACCACTGTAGAGACGCAGAATTACCTTGGTTTTGTCGCCCAAACCACGGCGAGGGGTATTGTTTTTTGGTTGATGCTCCGCAAGGACCTTCCACCGTGCCGGTGTTATAAGATAAAGCAAGCGCTCACCCCTCCGCGTGCACCTCTGACTTTTTTCTGACCATGTGCTCCTGCAAAAAGCGTGCGTTGTATTTGTCCGCGAGGTACCACTGTAGAGACGCGGAATTAACTTGCCTTTGTTGCCCAAAACACGACCAAGAGTCTTGTTGTGTTGACCGTTCTGCAAGAACGTTCCACAGTTCCGTAGGCGAGAGAAAAGGCAAATGCCGACCGCTTCGTGTCCTCCGCGGTCATTATTCTGACTATGCCCGCCTGTAATAGCGTGGGTTGTCTTCTTCCGCGAGGCGCCAGATAGGATACGATGACTTCTTTTTTTTTGTCGCCCAGAACGTGAAGAAGGTTATCGTTTTGGGTTCACGCTCGGCAATCACGTTCTACCGTGCCCGTGGTAAAAGAAACAACCAAGCGCTGACCGCTTCGCGTGCACCTCTGACATTTTAATGACCATGTTCCCCTCAAAAAACATGTTTCGGGGTTTTCGGGGAAGTACCACTGTAGAGACGCGTAATTAACTTGCCTTTGTTTCCCAAAACACGACCAAGAGTCTTGTTGTGTTGACCGCTCTGCAAGAACATTCCACAGTTCCGTGGGCGAGAGAAAAAGCAAATGCTGACCGTGTCCTCCGCTATCATTTTTCTGACTATGCCCGCATGTAAAAACGTGGGTTAGCTTCTTCCGCGAGGCGCCACTCGACATACGATGATTTTTCTTTTTTTTGTCGCCCAAAACACGAAGATTGGTAATGTTTAGGTTCACGCTCGGCAAACACATTCCGCCGTCCCCGTGGTGAAAGACAAAAACCAAGCGCTGACCCCTCCGCGTGCACCGCCGATATTTTCCTGACCGATCACTCCTGCAAAAGGCGTGCGTTATGGTCGTCCGCCAACTACCACTGGATAGACGCGGAAATAGCTTGTTTTTGTCTCCCAGAACGCGAAGAATGTTATCGTCTTGGTTCACGCTCGGTAAACACGCCCCACCGTGCCCATGGTGAAAGAATAAGACAGCGCTGACCGCTTCGCGTGCACCTCTGACGTTTTAACGACCATGTTCCTCTCTAACACCGTGATTAGGGGTTTTCAGGGAGGTACCACTGGACAGACGCGAAAAAATCATGAATTTGTCGCCGAAAACAAGACCAAGAGTCTTGGTGTGATGTCCGTTCCGCAAGAACGTTCCACCGTTCCGTAGGCGAGAGAAAAAGCAACTGCCGACCGCTTCGTATCCTCCGCGGTCATTATTCTGACTATGCCCGCCTGTAATAGCGTGGGTTGTCTTCTTCCGCGAGGCACCACTCGACATACGATGATTTTTTTTTTTTTGTCGCCCAAAACGCGAAGATTGGTATTGTTTAGGTTCACGTTCGGCAAACACATTCCACGGTGCTCGTGGTGCAAAACAAAACAGAGCTTGACCGCTTCGCGTTGCCTTCTGACGTTTTATTGATCATGTTTCCCTCGAAAAACATGTTTCGGGGTTTACGGGGAAGTACCACTGTAGAGACGCAGAATTAGCTTGCCTTTGTCGCCGAAAACACGACGAAGAGTCTTGTTGTGTTGACCGTTCCGCAAGAACGACCACAAGTCCGTAGGCGAGAGAAAAAGCAAATGCCAACCGCTTCGTGTCCTCCGCTGTCATTTTTCTGACTATGCCCGCATATAAAAACGTGGGTTAGCTTCTTCCGCGAGGCGCCACTGGAGATACGCTGACTTTTATATTTTTTGTAGCCCAGAAAGCGAAGAAGGTTATCGTTTCGTTTCACGCTCGGCAAACACATTCCGCCGTCCCCGTGGTGAAAGAAAAAAGCAAGCGCTGACCCCTCCGCGTGCACCCCCGATATTTTTTCTGACCGGTCACTCCTGCAAAAGGCGTGCGTTATGGTCGTCCGCCAACTACCACTGGATAGACGCGGAAATAGCTTGTTTTTGTCGCCCACAACGCGAAGAATGTTATCGACTTGGTTCACGCTCGGTAAACGCGCCCCACCGTGCTCGTGGTGCAAAACAAAACAGAGCTTGACCGCTTCGCGTTGCCTTCTGACGTTTTAATGACCATGTTCCCCTCTAAAAACGTGATCAGGAGGTTTCAGGGAGGTACCACTGGACAGACGCGAAAAAGTCTTGAGTTTGTCGCCGAAAACACGACCAAGAGTCTTGTTGTGTTGTCCGTTCTGCAAGAACGTTCCACCGTTCCGTAGGCGAGAAAAAAAAGCAAATGCCGACCGCTTCGTGTCCTCCGCGGTCATTATTCTAACTATGCCCGCCTGTAATAGCGTGGGTTATCTTCTTTCGCGAGGTACCACTCGACATACGCTGTTTATTTTTTTTTTTGTCGCCCAAAACGCGAAGATTGGCATTGTTTAGGTTCACGCTCGGCCAACACTTTCTACGGTGCTCGTGGTGCAAAAAAAAAACAGAGCTTGACCGCTTCGCGTTGCCTTCTGACGTTTGAATGACCATGTTTCCCTCGAAAAACATGTTTCGGGGTTTTCGGGGGCGGTTCTCTTTCTAGAGACGCAGAATTAGCTTGCCTTTGTCGCCGAAAACACGACGAAGAGTCTTGTTGTGTTGACCGTTCGGCAAGAACGTTCCACAGTTCCGTAGGCGAGAGAAAAAGCATGCTGACCGCTTCGTGTCCTCCGCGGTCATTTTTCTGACCATGCCCGCCTGCAAAAACGTGGGTTGTCTTCTTCCGCGAGGCGACAGATAGGATACGATGACTTCTTTTCTTTTTGTCGCCCAGAACGTGAAGAAGGTTATCGTTTTGGGTTCACGCTCGGCAAACACGTTCTACCGTGCCCGTGGTAAAAGAAAAAACCAAGCGCTGACCGCTTCGCGTCCTCTTCTGTCGTTTTTCAGACCACGTCTGCCTATCAAAACGGTTGCTGGGCTTTGGGAGAGGGACCACTGTAGAAAAGCATAACTAAGTTGGTTTTAGCGCCCAAAACACGACGAAGGGTGTTGTGTTTTGGTTAACGCTCTGCAAGGACCTTCCACCGTGCCGGTGGTATAAGGTAAAGCAAGCGCTGACCCATCCGCGTGCACCTCTAGCCTTTTTCTGACCATGTGCTCCTGCAAAAAGCGTGCGTTGTGTTTGTCCGCGAGGTACCACTGGAGAGACGCGGAAATAGCTTGTTTTTGTCGCCCAAACCACGACGAAGGGTATCGTTTTTGTTCAAGCTTGGCAAGGACGTTCCACCGTGTCCGCAGTGAAAGAAAAAGCAAGCGCTGACCGCTTCGCGTGCACTTCTGACGTCTTTATGACCATGTTCCCCTCTAAAGACGTGATTCGGCTTTTTCGGTGAGTCCCCACCGGAGAGACACAGAATAAACTTCGTTTTGTCGCCCAAAACACGGCCAAGAGTCTCGTTGTGGTTGACGGTCAGCAAGAACGTTCCACCGTGCTGGTGGTGAAGGAGTAAGCAAGTGCTGACCGCTTCGTGTCCTCCGCTGTCGCTTGTCCGACCATGTCCGCCTTTAAAAACGTGGGTTGTGTTTGCCCGGGAGGTGCCACCGGAGAAACCCGGAAATAGCTCGTTTTTGTCGCCCAAATCGCGAAGAAGGTTATCGTTTCGGGTCACGATCGGCGAGAACGTTCCACCGTGCTGGTGGTGAAGGAAAAAGCAAGCGCTAGCCGCTTCGCGTGCACCTCTGATGTTTTCTGAACATTTTCTCTAGATAAAACGTGATTCAACGTTTTCGGGGAGGTACCACTGGAGAGACGCAGAATATTCTCGGGTTTGCCGCCCAAAACACGAAGAAGGATATCGTTTGGGTTCCCGCTTGGCAAGAACGTTCCACCGTACCGGTGGTGAAGGAAAAAAAAAAAAAACAAGTGCTGACCGCTTCGTGTCCTCCTCTGTCGTTTTTCTGACCATATCCGCCTATGAAGACGTGGGTTGTGCTTGTCCGGGATGTAAAACTAGAGAGACACGGAAGTTGCTGTTTTTCGTCGCCCGAAACGCGAAGAAGGGTATCGTTTTGGTTCCCGCTCGGCGAGAACGTTTCCCCGTGCCCGTAGGGAAAGAAAAAGCAAGCGCTGACCGCTCCGCGTGCGCCTCAGACGTTTTAATGACCATGTTCCCCTCTATCAACGTGATTCGGGGTTTTCGGGGAGGTACCACTGGACAGACGCGTAATTAGCTTGGTTTTGTCGCCCAAAACACGACCATGAGTCTCGTTGTGGTTCCCGCTCTGCCAGAACGTTCAACCGTGCCGGTGGTGAAATAAAAAGCAAATGCTGACCGCTTCGCATGCACCTCTGATGTTTTCTGAACATTTTCTCCTAAAAAAACGTGAATCAGGTTTTCGGGGAGGTACCACTGGAGAGACGCAGAATGTTCTTGGGTTTGTCACCCAAAAAAAACGATGAAGGGTATGGTTTTGGTTCAAGCTCGGTAAGAACGTTCCACCGTGCAGGTGGTGAAGGAAAAAGCAAGCGCTAGCCGCTTCTCATGAACGTTTGACGTTTTCAGAACTTTTTCTCCTGAAAAAACTTGATACTCTTGTGTTGTCGACAAAAATTACTCGATTTTATCATGGACGCAAAAATGACTTGATTTTTTGTACGACCTATCTGAAATTACTTGGTTTTAGTGTGGTGGGCACGAAATGACTTGGTTCTGGTATGGTGAAAAAAAACTTGATATTTTTGTATTGTCTACAACAATTAGACGATTTTATCATGGACAAAAAATGACTTGATTTTAGTATGACCAATCCGAAATTACTTGGTTTTAGTATGGTGGGCACGAAATGACTTGGTTTTAGTATAGTGAAAAAAACTTGATATTTTTGTGTTGTCGACAAAAATTACTCGATTTTATCATGGACAAAAAATGACTTGATTTTAGTATGACCTAACCGAAATTACTTGGTTTTAGTATGGTGGGCACGAAATGACTTGGTTTTTGTGTGGTGAAAAAAAAACTTGATACTTTTGTGTTGTCGACAAAAATTACTCGATTTTATCATGGACGAAAAAATGACTTGATTTTTTGTATGACCAATCGGAAATTACTTGGTTTTAGTATGGTGGGCACGAAATGACTTGGTTGTAGTATGGTGAAAAAAAACAAGATATTTTTGTATTGTCGACAAAAATTACTCGATTTCATCATGGTCGAAAAAATGACTTGATTTTAGTATGATCAATCTCAAATTACTGGGTTTTAGTATGGTGGGCACGAAATGACTTAGGGTTAGGGTTAGGGTTAGGGTTAGGGTTAGGGTTAGGGTTAGGGTTAGGGTTAGGGTTAGGGTTAGGGTTAGGGTTAGGGTTAGGGTTAGGGTTAGGGTTAGGGTTAGGGTTAGGGTTAGGGTTAGGGTTAGGGTTAGGGTTAGGGTTAGGGTTAGGGTTAGGGTTAGGGTTAGGGTTAGGGTTAGGGTTAGGGTTAGGGTTAGGGCTCTAAGCCTATTTGCAAATAGAACTGAAGGTCGAATATTTAAGACTACGGTCTATTTAAATAGGCTTATGGGCACTTTAAATAGGTGTTAGCCCCAAAATATACGTTTTCGAGGGCATTTCACACTAAAATCAAGTCATTTCAGAAATCAATACTAAAACCAAGTACAAAATCGTTGACCATACTAAAATCAAGTCATTTGCGGCCCACAATACTAAAATCAAGTTATTTCAACATGACCATACCAAAATCAAGTTATTTCAACATGACCATACTCAAATCAAGTCATTTTAAAATGAACATACTAAAATCAAAACATTTCGGTACGACCATGCGAAAACCAAGTCATTTCAAGGTGACCATACTAAAATCAAGTCATTTCAAGTTGACCATACTAAAACCAAGTCATTTGAATATGACCGTACTAAAACCAAGTCATTTCAAGGTAACCATACTAAAATCAAGTCATTTCAACATGACCATACTAAAATGAAGTCATTTCAACATGACCATACTAGAATCAAGTCATTTCGACATGACCATACTAAAATCAAGTCATTTAAATATGACCATACTAGAATCAAATCATTTCAACATGACAATACTAAGATCAAGTAATTTCAACATGACTATACTAAAATCACGTCATATCAAAATGACCGTACTAAAATCAAGTCATTTCAACATGACCATGCCAAAATCAAGTCATTTCGACATGACCATACTAAAATCAAGTCATTTCAACATGACCAATCTAAAATCAAGTCATTTCAAAATGACCATACCAAAATCAAGTCATTTCAACAAGACCCTACCAAAATCAAGTCCTTTCGAAATGACCATACTTATATCAAGTTATTTCGAAATGACGATGCTGAAATCAAGTCATTTCGAAATGACCATACTAAAATCAAGTCATTTCGAAATGACCATGCTAAAATCAAGTCATTTCGAAATGACCATACTAAAATCAAGTTATTTCAACATGACCACACTAAAATCAAGTCATTTCAAAATGACCATACTAAAATCAAGTCATTCCAAAATTAACATACTAAAATCAAGTCATTTCAAAATGACCATACTAAAATCAAGTTTTTTCAAAATGACCACTCTAAAATCAAGTCATTTCAAAATGACCATACCAAAATCAAGTCATTTCAAGGTGACCATACTAAATCAAGTCATTTCAACATGACCAATCTAAAATCAAGTCATTTCAAAATGACCATACCAAAATCAAGTCATTTCAACAAGACCCTACCAAAATCAAGTCCTTTCGAAATGACCATACTTAAATCAAGTTATTTCGAAATGACGATGCTGAAATCAAGTCATTTCGAAATGACCATACTAAAATCAAGTCATTTCGAAATGACCATGCTAAAATCAAGTCATTTCGAAATGACCATACTAAAATCAAGTTATTTCAGAATGACCACACTAAAATCAAGTCATTTCAAAATGACCATACTAAAATCAAGTCATTCCAAAATTAACATACTAAAATCAAGTCATTTCAAAATGACCATACTACAATCAAGTTTTTTCAAAATGACCACTCTAAAATCAAGTCATTTCAAAATGACCATACCAAAATCAAGTCATTTCAAGGTGACCATACTAAATCAAGTCATTTCAACATGACCAATCTAAAATCAAGTCATTTCAAAATGACCATACTAAAATCAAGTCATTTCAAAATGACCATACTAAAATCAAGTCATTTCAAAATGACCATACTAAAATCAAGGTTTTTCAAAATGACTACACTAAAATCAAGTGATTTCAAAATGACCATACTAAAATCAAGTCATTTCAAAATGATCACACTAAAATCAAGTCATTTCAACTTGATGATGCTAGAATCAAATCATCTCGGTACCTCCATGCGAAAACCAAGTCATTTCATGGTGACCATACTGAAAGCAAGTCATTTCAATATGACCATACTAAAATCAAGTCATTTTTTCGACCATGATAAAATCGAGTAATTTTTACTAATATTAAGTTTTTTTTTCACCATATTAAAAACCAAGTAATTCGTGCCCACCATACTAAAACCAAGTAATTTCAGAATGACCATACTAAAATCAAGTCATTTTTTCGACCATGATAAAATCGAGTAATTTTTACTAATATTACGTTTTTTTTCACCTTACTAAAACCAAGTAATTTCGTGCCCACCATACTAAAACCAAGTAATTTCGTAATGACCATACTGAAATCAAGTCATTTTTTTCGACCATGATAAAATCGAGTAATTTTTACGAATATTAAGTTTTTTTTTCCCCATACTGAAACCAAGTAATTTCGTGCCCACCAAACTAAAACCAAGTAATTTCAGAATGACCACACTAAAATCAAGTCATATTTTTCGACCATAAGTAAAATCGAGTTATTTTTACTATAACAAGTTTTTTTTTTACCATACTAAAACCAAGTAATTTCGTGCCCACCATACTAAAACCAAGTAATTTCAGAATGACTATACTAAAATCAAGTCATTTTTTCGACCATGATAAAATCGAGTAATTTTTACTAATATAAAGTTTTTTTTCACCATACTAAAACCAAGTAATTTCGTGCCAACCATACTAAAGCCAAGTAATTTCAGAATGACTATACTAAAATCAAGTCATTTTTTTCGACCATAATAAAATCGAGTTATTTTTACTACTAACAAGTTTTTTTTCACCGTACTAAAACCAAGTAATTTCGTGCCCACTATACTAAAACCAAGTAATTTCATAATTACCATACTAAAATCAAGTCATTTTTTCGACCATGATAAAATCGAGTAATTTTTACTAATATTAAGTTTTTTTTTCACCATACTAAAACCAAGTAATTTAGTGTCCATACTAAAACTAAGTACTTTCAGAATGACCATACTGAAATCAAGTCATTTTTTTCGACCATGATAAAATCGAGTTATTTTTATCGACTATACTAATATCAAGTTTTCTTTTCACCAGACTAAAAACAAGTCAATTCGTGCCCACCCTACTAAAACCAAGTAATTTCAGAATGACCACACTAACATCAAGTCATTTTTTTCGACCATGATAAAATCGAGGTTTTTTTACTAACGTTAAGTTTTTTTTTCGCCATACTAAAACCAAGTATTTTCGTGCCCACCATACTAAAACCTAGTAATTTCAGAATCACCATACTAAAATCAAGTCATTTTTTCGACCATGTTAAAATCGAGTTATTTTCACTAATTTCAAGTTTTTCTTCACCATACTAAAACCAAGTAATTTCGTGCCCACCATACTAAAACCAAGTAATTTCAGAATGACCATACTAACATCAAGTCAGTTTTTTCGACCATGATGAAATTGGATTATTTTTATCGATTATACTAATATTAAGTTTTTTTTCAATATACTAAAACCAAGTCATTTCGTGCCTACCATACTAAAACCAAGTAATTTCAGAATGACCGTACTAAAATCAAGTATTTTTTTCGACCATGATGAAATCGAGTTATTTTTTTCGATTATACTAATATTTAGTTTTTTTTCACCATACTAAAACCAAGTCATTTCGTACCCACCATACTAAAACCAAGTAATTTCAGACTGACCATACTAAAATCAAGTCATTTTTTCGACCATGATAAAAACGATTTTTTTTATCGACAACACTAAAGTCAAGTTTTTTTAACCATAGTAAAAACCAAGTCATTTCGAGCCCACCATACTAAAAACAAGTCATTTGAGAATGCCCATACATTTTTCGCGCCCACTGTACTAAAGCCAAGTAATTTCAGGACGAGCATGCTAAAATCAAATCTTTTTTTTCACCGTGATAAAATCGAGTTTTTTTTATCGACAACGTTTTTCTCACGATGCTAAGACCAAGTCATTTCGTGCCCACCATGCTAAAACCAAGATATTCGCTAAAACCAAGATATTCAGAATAGCCATACTAAAAGCAAGTCATTTCAGTTGACAACAATACTGAAACCAAGTCATATACACCCGACTACACTAAAATGCTTGTTTCGACCCTACCATACTAAAATCGAGGTGTTTATACCCCACCATATTACTAGTAATTGGTGGTAATGAGGCGCGACCTCAGTAATACCTGCAGTAGTCATATCTGCGATGCATCATGCTGGGCGAATACGGATTATTCTGTTTTGTGCTGAACCAACACGAACGAACATCTACTGCTTGTTGCTGCTGTGTATTACCGACTACCTATACGCCGTCGTTGGTGAATCTCAATAATATCGTAAATGTTCTTGGCCTCTTCTGCTCTTGATATATGAAAAACACAGCAGCAGCAGTACGCACACACCTGTTCTGTTGTTGATTTTGTCGTGTGTATCCTGGTTTCCACCTCGAAATCCGGCATAATAATTTGAAGCCGAAAAATATGCACTGCTGTGACCACAGAACTTGTATTCGTATCGTATCTCTCGGGGATTCAAGAATCGGCACGGACAATGCCGACGGGTAGAAAGAACAAGAACACACACACCTCACATGTTTTTTCCAACAGTGTTTTCTGGTTGAAATTCAGAATAATTTGAAGACGAAAAATCTGCATCTGAAATGTTTTGTCCAACAGACTCACAGAAAGAGCTTCTTTCTCGCAGCAGGTGCCACCACTACTTGCTATTTGTACTGACATCTACTTACACATCTACAGCAGCAGTGTTTCTCCAGCAAGAAAACAGCAGCAGCAGCAGTAGCAGCAGTAGCAGCAGTAGGACGCACGAGGCCAGGGTCAGCGTCGCTGTACGCTCGACTTGTCAATCTAACCCTTGAACCCTTTGTACACGTACTCGATTTTGTCCCGCGTTGGTTCCGAACTCGAAATTTGGCATAATTTGCAGACGAAAAATCTGCACCCGACATGCTCTGTCCAGGAGAGAGAAATACCAATGGTACTCGTAGCAGGTACTGTGAACGAACTACCACCGCACCAGCACGACGAGGAGGTCTGTGTGCGCGCGCACAGAGCCCGCCGGGACTGGATTCGGTGCGGTGTGCGTCGAGAGCGGTGGTCAAACGTTGACCAAAAAATTGTTGAATCACACACACCCACACACCCACACACACATAGAAAGAAACTCAAACCAAGGCATCCTACGCTCGTATCCGAGCCGCTATGAAGAGTCTTTTGTTTTCCTGGAATCCAAGAAAAAAAAAGGCTCGCACGCTCTGCGCCTCATTATAATCAAGTCATTGTTGCTGTCACTACTAGAATCCACTAATTTAATTTATCAATACTAAAACCAAGTAATTCCAGACCGACTATTTTACCAAGACGCCCGTGTTCACACTCTCTCGGACACCTCGTTTCACGAGCTCATTGGGGTGTAGACGCCAGGCGATTTTTAGAGGGTCATGTACCAGATGTTTTCTGCTTCGTGCTGACGCCCGTGTTCACACTCTCTCGGACACCTCGTGTCACGAGCTCATTGCGGCGTAGTCACAAGGTGATTGTTGGAGGATACTGCCGGTGGGGCTAGCTGCTACTCATTCGGACGACCCGCCAAATATAATTCAAAACTATGGTCGCTTCGCCATGCTTCCAATCCCTGCTATTTGTCATATCTACCTAACTTAGGGATAGGAATAATAGTCGTGGAGAACCGCCCTTCTTCCAGGTGGTACTCTGTGATATTCCAGGGATAGCCCTCTTCCTCACTTCGACCCCACCCGGATCCGATCCCGGTGAAACGTGGAGAGATATCATAACCGTCGAAGCGCAGGAGGCCCACCGACCTCCCTGTTCCCAATGTGGGATCCCTCAGTAGGCCTCTCCCATGTGGCACTCAGACTCGCAGAAGGAGTCTCTCAGAAATATTCGCACGACCACTGTGCATATTACTACAAAACACCCTGTTCACACTTGGTACTTGCCATCTGACCAACGCACATCCGTACATGTATCACTAGTCAAACGTTTGGTGGAGACATTTTCATTCAAGATAAAAACATGGTGCTTTCGTCCTGATCCCCGCCACACCCTGATCCCACCCGGATATGATCCCATTTGGTACCCTGCTCCCATCCACAAGGTGCAGAAATGATATTAGCCCTCCGCAGGAGCCGCCGGAGGCCCACCAACTATACTGATCCCATCCGCAAGCACCCCACCGGACGATGTGTGGCATCAACGGTCGTCTGCAAGGACACAAATCCTCGCAGGGCCGCCGTAGGTCAGTACAAACCACCCTGTTCCCACTTCGTACTTTCAATCCGACAAACACACATCAGTACGTACTACTAGCTGAATTTGGGAGAGAAATGTTCATTCAAGGTAAATACGTCGAGCCATTCCCTCCTGATCCCAGCCGTACCCTGATCCCACCCGGGTAAGATCTTTAGGGTTACCTGCTCCCATCCACAAGGTGCAGAAATGATATTAGCCCTGCGCAGGAGCCGCCGGCGGCCCACCAACTACTCTGATCCCATCCACAAGCACCCCATCGCCGGCCCACGTGCGGAAGCAGCAGTCGTC
The DNA here is from genome assembly GCA_031763025.1 of Macrocystis pyrifera. Lineage (NCBI taxonomy): Eukaryota > Phaeophyceae > Laminariales > Laminariaceae > Macrocystis > Macrocystis pyrifera. Next base: position 12,344,908 of record JASSKH010000021.1, read on the forward strand.
TGTTAGTCTCGCAGGACCGCCGTAGATTACTAGAAAACACCCTGTTCCCAATTCGTACTTGCAATCTGACCAACAAAGTTCATATCACTGAACAATTTATGGGGGAGAAATATTCACTCAAGGTACACAGGCGGTGCGGACCTTCGAGCCTTTCCCTCCTTATCCCAGCCGCGCCCTGATCCCACCCGGATGTGATCCCATTTGGTACCCTGTTCCCATCCACAAGGTGCAGAAATGATATTAGCCCTCCGCAGGAGCCGCCGGAGGCGCCACCAACTACCCCGATCCCATCCACAGGCACCCCACCGACCTATGTTTCGCAATAGCGGCCGTCTGCGAGGGCGTGCATCCTCTCAGGACCGCCGTAGTTACTACAAAACACCCTGTGCCCACTTCGTGCTCACAATCAGACCAACACCCATCAGTACATACTACTAGACAATGTTCATTCAAGATAAACAGGTGGTGCGGACCTTTAAGCATTTCCCTCCTGATCCCAGCCGCACCCTGATCCCACCCGGATATGATCCCATTCGGTACCCTGCTCCCATCCACAAGGTGCAGAAATGATATTAGCCCTCCGCAGGAGCCGCCGGAGGCCCACCAACTACCCTGATCCCATTTGGTACTTCGAATATTTCGAAACTTTTCCCGTTTGACACCCTGCTCCCACTTAATGGTTTAGAGATATACTCAGCCCTCGGCAGGAGCAGCCGGAGAATACTACAAATCACCCTGTTCCAATTGAGTACTTTGAATCCGACGAAAACCCCTCCCATTTATCACGCTGTTCCCACCCACAAGGTGTAGAAATGAAATCATCCCGGTGGAAGAAGCCGCTGGGGGCCCACCAGGCACCCTGATATCATCCAGAGGCACAGCTCGGGCGATAATCCGTCTATTGTTTCACCAATAGGTTCGATTCCCGATCCCGCGTATGCGAGTTCGTACATTTTTTCTTGTTGCTTCTGCCGTGTCTGCGGACGATTGTTATTCCTCTGAAAGGGATCAGGGTGCTTTGTACTGATCTCCGGCCACAACATCATTTATGAGCTATGTGTGTACGCGTGCATGATCTTGCTCAAACCGTGATGCATATCCCAGACGCCACAGGTGGGAGCAGGGTGCCAACGGGATCACACCCGGGTTGGATCAGATCGGAGTCGTGCCTGCCTATAATTTTAGTTTGCGTTTGCCACCCTGCTTCCGCTTGGTACCTCGACCTCGCCGTGGGCCCTTCCCATTTGGCACCTTGCTCCCGCCCACAAGGTGCAAAAATAGAATCATCCCTCCGAAGAGCCGCCGGAGGCCCACCAGCCACCCTGATCCCACCCGAAGGCACAGCTCGGGCTCAAAACCCGTCTTTGTTTTCGCCAATCGGCTCCCGCATATGCGAGTTCCTATATTTTCTTTGCTAGTTTCGTGTCTGGGGACGATTTCTGCAGCTCTGAGTGGGATTGGGGTGTTTGTATTACGGGAGACCATAGTAAATAGGACCCTACACACAAAAAACTATGTGTTTCCCTTTTTTTACTAGCAGTATTTGGTCCTATTTACGATGGTCCCCCGCAATGGTAATCTCCTGCAACAATTTTATTTGTGAGCCTTGGCGGTGGGAGCAGGGTGCCTAATGGGATCACTCCCGTATATTGTTGTTTTTTGCGTTTGGCACCCTGCTCCCGCTTGGTACCTCGAATCTGCCGAAACCTCTTCCCATTTGGCACCCTGTTCCCACCTACAAGGTGCAGAAATATAAATATTTCTTCGCACGAGCCGCAAGAGGCCCACCACCTACCCTGATCCCATCCAGAGGCACAGTTCGGGCGCAGGAACCGTCGACTATTTCGGCAATCGCTTCGATTCCCGCATATGCTAGTTCGTATATTGGCACCCTGCTCCCACCCACAAAGCTCCCACCCACAAGGACACTCACTGTTGTGGCGCACAAATTTTTTTATCCGCAGGAGCCGCCGGCGAATATTACAAAACGTCTGTCGAACACCCTGCCAAGGTCTACAAATATGATCAGCCTTCCACCTCACCCACCGGAAGCCTACCTGGCACTTAGGATTGGGTTAGTGATCAGCAGTCAATACGTTTGAAAAGTATAGCTGTCGCATGGAACTAGCGCAGCAATATATTTGGGCACCAGCTACTGTCGTCAAGACACATGCTACGGTAGAGGTGTACCTATTTTTTCTTAGGATCCTCGGTTGAGGACTACCACACCCAAACACTAACTTTAAGATAAAACTGAAAGTGCAATCCAATGGCCTCCATAAACAACGAATAACATATGAAACGGAAAAGGCGTTCAAACGATATTAGGTAGAGGTTCTGGAGCCCCGGAAGTCAGAATAAAAATGGCAACAACAATCTACTGCTATCTTTCAGCACACCTTCGAAACAATCAGTGTCCGTTCTGATGCTTTATCCGAAATGGTTTCCGTCCCCAGGGTCCTATAGACTACTTCAATGCTTAATTTGGTCGCGTGTAGTCTCAAGTCTTGGGAACTGTTTTGTGTCGGGTTAGGTGGCTTGGGCCGAACTTGTCATAGTCTAACTCCACCAGCTACGTTAAATGTATAGCTTTGGGATAAAACAACCCCCCCTACCGTCCTCCCGACCAGCCCTTCGCTGCCATGGACTGGGGCGCGTGAGTAGTCGAGATTGTTCGCAGCTGTGTCCCGATTTCGATCCGCTGTAAGTTCATTCAGACTTTTTTCCCGACGAGTGATACAAACCAACGCAAGGCATCAGAGTTTTTTCCTGTTTTGCGGTCGCGGTCTGCTTTCTAGGTCTTGCAGCTACTGCTGCGTGCTTCTACTGTATGTTTCTGTACACGCATTGTTTTCCAAAGCGTTTTTTGAGGCGTTCGTCGGACAAAGATGTCACCAGCCCTGTCGTCTGTTGTTCGAAGACTAGACCGCGGCGGGACGTGTATATCAGTCGACACGATCTTGATTACGTATTTCTTAGAAACTCGGGATCCTTGTTAGAAGGTTGGTATTTTATCGAAGAAACAAAGAACGCTGTCCCCCACACGATACTACGACAGCCCTCGCTGACCAAGGCGCGGGTGCCGTTGCCCAAGCAGCGGGCTCCAGCATCAGGGGTTGGTAGCAGGTGCTGAGGAGGAACCAGCCTCTGGCTGTCAGCAACCTCATCCTCGTGGGGACCTTTTTATGGTGGCGGTGGGCGACGTGGAGGGGAAAACCAATCTCCATCCATCGCTGCAGAGCCGATGGCCGATCAACCCGTGAAGACATACCCGCGGAGTGAAACAAGCCACTTAGGACAAAGCTTTAGAAGCGGATTGGGGTTCGGGTTAGAGTTCGCGTTAGAAAAAAATGATATCCACAAAGGCTCCTCCTCACCCATTGCTCGCATCTACTTTTTGAAATCGGGAGGTTTACGTTTACTGCTAGCCAAGGTCGGCGGAGGAGCAGATGACCATGGTCTCGTGACCAGGAACAATAAACAAGGTGTTGTGACGTAGAAAAAAAAACAAGCCACGTAGCTTTAGAAGCGGGTTGGGATTTGGGTTAGAGTTAGCGTTAGAAAAAAATGATATCCACAAAGGCTCCTCCTCACCCATTGCTGGCATCTACTTTTGAAATCGGAAGGTATACGTTTACTGCGGAGGAGTAGATCACCATGGTCTTGTGGCCAGGAAAAATAAACACGGTGTTGTCACGTAGAAACAAAAACAAGACACTTAGGACAAAGCTTCAAAAACAGATTGGGGTTTGGGTTAGAGTTAGCGTTAGAAAAAAATGATATCCACGAAGGCTCCTCCTCACCCACTATTCGCATTAACTTTCGATATCGCAAGCTATATTTATTTTGCTAATCAAGTCGCTCTGTCATCCCAGTCGCCTGCTTTTGCCGCCCACACCACCACCCCAGGTCTATTTCGGCTTCACAAGGTGTGTCGGGTCTCCAGCCCGTCTCGCGGTTGATCGGGATTTCGATGTTTTGAGAAGCCGAGCCGGTCACGCTGCCGTAAACTTTGGCAGCTGTCATAACTGAAAGTACAAGCTCTGCTGCCAGGCGGCAGCCAAAAAGGGATTAGGACAGACGTTGTATACGACGTCTTCGTCGACACCACGAGGTCAAGACTTGTCGCTGGCCCTGGTTCACGGCGAGACACTAAAGTTGGCAGGATAAAGGCAGATCGTAGCGACCTCGCGCTTCAGACGGCAGCGCAGAAATTCAGGATATGTAAGAGTGCCGGATGACACTACCTCGGAACTAGTGCAAGTACGCAAATCATTGACAAATCATTGAAGCAGAGTTGCCTGGCTGTTCGTCAGGAACGTCTGCGTAAACAACATGGGCAGGAGTGTGGCGGGGGGGTACAACTGGACGGACAAACGGTCGATTCGTTTGGTATAAAAAACAATCGACTCAGGGTTTCGGTTTCGTTGACACTCGGTATTTTTTTTGCTTTTACCGTGCGGGCGCTGACAGGGCAAGCAAGCGTCGGTTGAGTCCCATGCACCGCTGGTCTTTTGTCCGACCATACCCACGTTGAACTCGGGGTCAAGGTACAGCGATGTACGCCCGCTAACGTTTTTACAACTGCTAAACTAGGCTGGTTTTGCTGCCAAAAACCTCGGCGAAGATTCTCGTTTCGTTGATGCTCGGGAATAGTGCTTTACCGAGCGGGAGGCGAAAGAAAAAGAAGGCCTTGACCCTGTCGGGTACACTTTTAGCGTTTTTTCTAATCATACCCTCCAAGAAAACGCGGGCTGGGGTACCAACCGGAGGGTGAGGGGAGCAATTGGTTTTGTCGCCCAAAACACGACGAGGGGTCTCGTTTTTCTTCAAGCTCGGCAAGAACGTTCCACCGGGCCAGTGGTGAAAGAAAAAGGAAGCGCTGACCGCTTCGCGTGCACCTCTGACGTTCTTTTTACCATGTCCGCCTGTAAAACGTGGGCTGGAGTGCTTCGGGGAGGTACCACCAGAGAGCCACATTGGCTTGGTTTTGTCGCCCGAAACACGACTGAGAGTCTAATTTTGATCCACGCTGTTTGTCTCCAAAAACACGACGAAGGATCTCGTTTGGGTTCACACTCGGCATGAACGTTCCATCGTGCCGGTGGGGAAAGAAAAACCAAGCGCTGACCGTTTCGCGTGTACGTTTGGCGTTTCTCTGACCATGTTCGTCTATAAAACGTATGCTGGGTCCAGGTGGTCTCGGCTTTTTACGGCAAAGTCGTTTCTTGCCGCGCGGGCGGTTCCGCCAGGATGGTCGACAAGCTCAAAAGCTGGCAACGAGGGGGGGTGCAAGAATATACACTTGTATAGCACTCCCGCCGTGGCGAAACAAACGAAGTCTGTCGACCCTCTGCAGGTCTGAGTCGGGCCCGTGGTACCTGTACTCTGAAAAGGAAATGAAAAAAAGGAGTTAGCTTGAGTTTGTCGCCCTAAGCATGATGAAGAGTCTCGTTTTCGTCGCCACTCGGGAATAACGTTAAAGGGTGCAGAAAGTGAAGTACAGCGTAACCGTGGGGCGTTTCGTGTGAATCTCTAACTTTCTTCCCAACCATATCCGCATATAAAGAGTGGTCTGAGGCGTTACTGGTAGCTGCCGCTGGTAGTCGCAAATAAGCTTGGTTTTGTCACCCAAAACTCGCCGAAGTGTCTCGTCGACATTGACTCCCAAATCATGTATTGCGGTGTCGGAGGGGAAAGAAAAATCAAGCGTTGGTTGTTTCGCGTGCACCACTTGCTTTTTTCCCGACCATGTCCTCCTGTCAAACGCGGTCTGGGATGCTAAGGGGTGTTTCCACTGAAGGGCTGCATGACTAGCTTAGTTTCGTCGCCCAAACCACGACGAAGGGTCTTGTTTTCGTTGACACTAGAGAATAACGTTTTACCGTGCCGGTGGTGAAAACAAATACAAGCCTTGGTCGTGTCATATGAACCTCTGACTTCCTTTTCGACCGTGTCGGCATCAAAAATGTGGGCTGGGGCGTCACGGGAGATAGCATTGGAGGAGAGCACAATTAGCTTGGCTTTGTCGCTCAAAACCCGACGAAGGATCCTGTTTTGGTTGACACTCGGGAATGACGTTTTACCGTGCCAGGGGTGAAAGGAAAAACAAGCGTAGGCCGTTTCTCGTACACCTCTGGCATTTTTCCCGACCTCGCTCCCCTATAAAACGTGGGCTAGGGTGTTAGGATGAGTTACCACTGAAGATCCGCAGAATCCGCTTGGTTTCATCGCCCAATCATCGACAAAGGGTCTCGTTGTCGTTGACACTCGAAATATGCATTTAACGGTGCGGAAAATGCAATAAAAGCAATCGTTCGGCGTGTTGTGTGAACCTCTGACATTATTTCCGGCCATATCCGCATATAAAACGTGGGCTAGGGCGTTACGGGGAGCTAACGCTGGAGGGGCGCAGAATCAGCTTGGTTTTGTCGCCCAAAACTGGGCGAAGGATGCCGTTTTCGTTGACACTCGGAGTTAACGTTTTATCGTGCGAAAGATGGAAGGAAAAGCAATCGTGGGGCAGGGCGCGTGCACCTCTGCGTTTTTTCCCGATCATGCCCTCCTACAAAACGTGGGCTGGGGGGACAATGAGTTACCGCCGAAGGGTCGCATGATTAGCTTGATTTGGTCGCCCAAAACACGACAAAGGGCATCGTTTGCGTTTACACCCTACACTAACGTCTTACCGTGCCACTTTAAAATAAAAGCAGTCGTACGTCGTGCCGTGTGAACTTAAGGCTTTGTTTCCCGACCGCATCCTTCCATAAAACGTGGGCTGGGGTGTTAAGGTGAGTTGCCACAGAAGGCCCCATGATCAGCTTGGTTTTGTCCGTCAAAACTCGACGAAGGGTGTCGTTGTTCTTAACTGTCGGCAATCTCGTACCAACGTGCCGGCGGTGAAGGGGAAAAAAAGCGTTGGCCGTTTCGCGTGCATCACAGGCTTTTTTCCCGGCTATATCCTCGAATAAAACGTGGGCTGGGGCGTTGCTGGGACCGCTGGCAGACCGCATAATTTGCTTGGTTTTGCCGCCAAAACCTTGACGAAGGGCCTCCTTTTTGTTGACCCTCCGCAACGATGTACTACCGTGTAGAAGGTGAAAGGAAAAGCAATCGTTGACTCTTTCGCGTGAACCTCTGACTTTAATTCCGACCAGATCTTCCCCACAACACGTGGGCTGGGGAGATACGGGTAGTTACCACTGGAACCTCGCGTGTTTAGCGTGTTCTCGTCGCCCAAAACACGGCGAAGGGCTTTGTGTTGGTTTACTCTCGGCAAGAAGGCTTTACCGTGCCGGCGGTGAAAGGAAAAACACTGGTTGGCCGTTGTTCGCGTGCACCTCTGGCATTTGTCCCTACCGTTCCCCTATAAAGCCGGTTGGCCGGGGAGTTACGTGTATACACCGCTGAAACTCCGCATATTTAGCCTGGTTTTGTCGCCCAAAACACAACGAAGTCTGTTGTTTGATTCACATTCGGAAATAATGCTATACCGTGCCGACTGTGAAATGCATGCGTTGGCTGTTTCGCGCGCACTTCTGGATTTGTTTTCGACCTTTTCCTCCTGTAAAAGCGGGCTGGGGTGTTATTGAGTCACCACTGCAGGGCCGTGCTTAGCTTGGTTCTGTCGCCAAAACCACGACGAAGGGTCTCGTTTTCGTTGACAGTCTGGGATAACATGTTACCGTGCCGGCGGTGAACGGAAAATCAATCGTTGGCCGTGTCGCGTGCACCTCTGGTGTTTTCCCCGACCATATCCCTCTAAAAAACATGGACTGGGGCGTTACGGAGAGATACTACTACTTTCGAGGGCCGCACAACAAGCTTGGTTTTGTCGCCCAAAACGATGAAGGGTGTTGTTTCAGTTTACACTCGGCAAGAACGTTTGACCATACCGGGGGTGATAGAAAAGCAAGCGTTTGACCGTGTGTCCTGCGCCTCTGGCTTAGTTTCCGATCACATCCATCTAAGAAACGTGCGCTACGCGGCGGTGCAACTAGAGAGCCGCCCAATCGGTTAGTTTTGTTGCCAAACCTCGACGACGCCCAGCCGCCTGCTCAAGCCGTTCACCGGCCGCGGCGCGCGTCTAGCCTCGCTTCGCTGCACTTTCCTTTCTCTCCCGGGCAGGCGCTTCCTCTCCATCCCGGGGTGGGAGTTCGTGTGCGTGGTTTGTTTTCGACGGTTTGTCTTGTGAACTTGAGAGAGGAAAAATTTATGACGATTACAGCAATGGCCACTGCGTCATTGGGGGACGATACAAATGGCGTTCCGAGATGCGATGCAAGAAGCCGTACGGCACGGGCGCAGGGTTAGCTTTGCGTTGAGGCTGCTCGTAGACGGTTGATAACACCGAAGGTGCCGTGGTTTTAGTCGCTATCTCGGGGTCTCAGAGGGGTTAAACGGAGCCCTGAGAACTACAGTACTCACGGACAAAACACTTACTACAGCAGTACACACGAGACAGACTACCAGTAGGAGTATCTGTTGTCGCATCCAGCCGAGTTCTCATTCAGCCCGCCTCGCTCGGCAGTAGCTGATCGCTCCTTGCGGCACCTACGGCACCTAGTGGTGCTTGCCGTTGCTGTTGCTGCCTGAGATTATGCGTCCCAAGGGCTATGGTCTCGACATGAAGCAAGAGCACCAGGCATACTAAACACAGGAAGGAGACCAGAAACGTACAGTAGTTCGGGCG
>JASSKH010000021.1:12353699-12554396 GCA_031763025.1 Macrocystis pyrifera
ACCCTAACCCTAACCCTAACCCTAACCCTAACCCTAACCCTAACCCCAACGCACGCTTTTTGCAGGAGCACATGGTCAGAAAAAAGTCAGAGGTGCACGCGGAGGGGTGAGCGCTTGCTTTATCTTATAACACCGGCACGGTGGAAGGTCAGTGCAGAGCATCAACCAAAAAACAATACCCCTCGCCGTGGTTTGGGCGACAAAACCAAGGTAATTCTGCGTATCTCCTGTGGGCCCTCTCCGAAAGCCCAACAACCCTTTTTTATAGGCAGACGTGGTCCAAAAAGCGACTGAGGAGAACGCGAAGCGAGCAGCTCTATCTTTTTCTTTTACCACCAACACGGTTGAACGTTCTGGCCGAGCAGGAACCACAACGAGACTCTTCGTCGTGTTTTGGGCGACAGCCAAGTTAATTTCGCGTCTATCCAGTCATACTCCCCCGAACACCCCAACACGCGTTTTTATAGGCGGCCGTGGTCTGAAAAGCGGCAGAGTTGGACGCGAAGCGACCAATGATGGCTTTCTCTTTATCCCATGGCACAGTTGAACGTCCTTGCCGAGCGGGAACCAAACCAAGACCTTTCTTCGCGTTTTGGGTGACGAAATCAAGAAATTTCCGCGTCTCTCCGGAGGTACCTCCCGGACAAGCGAAACTCACATTTTTACAGGCGGACACGGCCACAAACGCGAGGGCGGAGGCCACGAAGCGATCAGCTTTTTCTTTTTCCTTCACCACCGGCACGGTAGAACGTTCTTGCCGAGCGGGAACCAAAAATCATACCCTTCTTCGTTCTTTTGGTGGCAAACCCGAGAATATTCTGCATCTCTCCAGTGGTACCTCCCCGAAAACCAGAAACACGTTTATTAAGAGAAAATGTTCAGAAAAACATCAGAGGTGCATGCGAAGCGGTCAGCATTTGCTTTTTCCTTCCCCACCGGCATGGTGGAACGTTCTTGCCTAGCAGGAACCAAAACGATACCCTTCGTCGCGTTTCGGGCGACTGAACCAAGTTAATTCTGCGTCTCTCCAGCGGTACCTCCCCGAAAAAAACCCCGCATCACGTTTTTAGAGGGGAACATGGTCATAAAGACATCGGAGGTGCACGCGAAGCGGCCAGCGCTGGATTTCTCTTTCACCACGGGCACGATGGAACGTTCTTGCCAGGCTTGAACAAAAATAATACCCTTCGTCGCGTTTTGGGCGACCAAACAAGCTATTTCCGCGTCTCTCCAGTGGTGCCTCCCGGACAAGCACAACCCACGTTTTTTCAGGCGGATACGGTCTGAAAAACCGAAGAGGAGGACGCGAAGCGGGCTGCTCCGTCTTTTTCATTTTGCAACAGGACGGTTGAACGTTCTTGCCGAGCGGGAACCACAACGAGACTCTTCGTCGTGTTTTAGGCGACAAACTCAAGCTAATCCTGCGTCTCTACAGTGGTACCTCCCCGAAAACCCCGAATCACGTTTTTTTCAAGAGAAAATGTACAGAAAACATCCGAGGCGCATGGGAAGCGGCTATGGCTTGATTTTTCCTTCACCACCGGCACTGTGGAACATTCTTGCCGAGCGTGAACCAAAACGATTCCCTTCGTCGTGGTTTGGGGGGACAAAAACAAGCTATTTCCGCGTCTCTGCAGTGGTACCTCCGGGACAAACACAACACACATTTTTCCAGGCGGACGTGGGCAGAAAACGACAGAGGAGGACAAGAAGCGGTCAGCATTTGCTTTTCTCTCGCCTACGGGCACGGGTGGAACGTTCTCCCCTAGCGGGAACCGAGACGAAACCTTTCTTCGCGTTTTGGGGACAGAAAAAAGCTACTTCCACGCATCTCCAGTGGTGCCTCGCGGACGAACACAACCCACGTTTTTACAGGCGGACATGGTCCGAAAAACGACAGCAGGGGACCCGAAGCGGTCAGCAATTGCTTTTTCTCTCGCCTACGGAACGATGGAACGTTCTTGCCGAGCGGGCACCACAACGAGACTCTTCGTCGTGTTTTGGGCGACAAAACCAAGTTAGTTCTGCGCCTCTACAGTGGTGCCTCCCGGACAAGCACAACCCACGTTTTTTTCAGGCGGATACGGTCTGAAAAACCGCAGAGGAGGGCGCGAAGCGGGCTGCTCTTGTCTTTTTCATTTTGCGCCAGGACGGTTGAACGTTCTTGCCGAGCGGGAACCACAACGAGACTCTTCGTCGTGTTTTAGGCGACAAACTCAAGCTAATTCTGCGTCTCTACAGTGGTACCTCCCCGAAAACCCCGAATCACGTTTTTTCAAGAAAAAATGTACATAAAACGTCCGAGGTGCATGAGAAGCGGCTATCGCTTGCTGTTTCCTTCACCATCGGCACTGTGGAACATTCTTGCCGAGCGTGAACCAAAACGATTCCCTTCGTGGTTGTTTGGGCGACAAAAACAAACTATCTCCGCGTCTCTGCAGTGGTACCTCCCGGGCAAACACAACCCACGTTTGTACAGGCGGACATGGGCAGAAAACGACAGAGGAGGACAAGAAGCGGTCAGCATTTGCTTTTGTCTCGCCTACGGGCACGGGTGGAAGGTTTTTGCCTAGGGGGAACCGAGCCGAGACCTTTCCTCGCGTTTTGGGGGACAAAAAAGAGCTATTTCCGCATATCTCCAGTGGTGCCTCGCGGACGAACACAACCCACGTTTTACAGGCGGACATAGTCAGAAAAACGACAGCAGAGGTCACGAAGCGGTCAGCATTTGCTTTTTCTCTCGTCTACGGAACGGCGGAACGTTCCTGCGGGGCGGTAACAACAACGAGACTCTTCGTCGTGTTTTGGGCGACAAAACCAAGACAATTCTGCGTCTCTCCAATGGTGCCTCCCGGACAAGCATGACCCACGTTTTTTCAGTCGGATATTGTCAGAAACACGGCAGAGGAAGACACGAAGCGGGTTGCTCTGTCTTTTTCTTTTTGCGCCAGGACGGTTGAACGTTCTTGCCGAGCGGGAACCACAACGAGACTCTTCGTCGTGTTTTAGGCGACAAACTCAAGCTAATCCTGCGTCTCTACAGTGGTACCTCCCCGAAAACCCCGAATCACGTTTTTTCAAGAGAAAATGTACATAAACCGTCCGAGGCGCATGAGAAGCGGCTATCGCTTGCTGTTTCCTTCACCATCGGCACTGTGGAACATTCTTGCCGAGCGTGAACCAAAACGATTCCCTTCGTGGTTGTTTGGGCGACAAAAACAAACTATTTCCGCGTCTCTGCAGTGGTACCTCCGGGACAAACACAGCCCACATTTTTCCAGGCGGACATGGGCAGAAAACGACAGAGGAGGACAAGAAGCGGTCAGCATTTGCTTTTCTCTCGCCTACGGGCACGGGTGGAACGTTCTCCCCTAGCGGAAACCGAGACGAAACCTTTCTTCGCGTTTTGGGGGACAGAAAAACGCTATTTCCGCGCATCTCCAGCGGTGCCTCGCGGACGAACACAACCCACGTTTTTACAGGCGGACATGGTCAGAAAAACGACAGCAGAGCACCCGAAGCGGTCAGCAATTGCTTTTTCTCTCGCCTACGGAACGATGGAACGTTCTTGCCGAGCTGGCACCACAACGAGACTCTTCGTCGTGTTTTGGGCGACAAAACCAAGTTAATTCTGCGCCTCTACAGTGGTGCCTCCCGGACAAGCATGACCCACGTTTTTTCAGGCGGATACGGTCTGAAAAACCGCAGAGGAGGACGCGAAGCGGGCTGCTCTTGTCTGTTTCATTTTGCAACAGGACGGTTGAACGTTCTTGCCGAACGGGAACCACAACGAGACTCTTCGTCGTGTTTTAGGCGACAAACCCAAGCTAATCCTGCGTCTCTACAGTGGTACCTCCCCGAAAACCCCGAATCACGTTTTTTTCAAGAGAAAATGTACAGAAAACGTCCGAGGTGCAAGAGAAGCGGCTATCGCTTGGTGTTTCCTTCACCACCGGCACTGTGGAACATTCTTGCCGAGCGTGAACCAAAACGATTCCCTTCGTGGTTGTTTGGGCGACAGAAACAAACTATCTCCGCGTCTCTGCAGTGGTACCTCCGGGACAAACACAACACACATTTTTCCAGGCGGCCATGGGCAGAAAACGACAGAGGAGGACAAGAAGCGGTCAGCATTTGCTTTTCTCTCGCCTACGGGCACCGGTGGAACGTTCTCCCCTAGCGGGAACCTTTCTTCACGTTTTGGGAGACAGAAAAACGCTATTTCCGCGCATCACAAGTGGTGCCTCGCGGACGAACACAACCCACGTTTTTACAGGCGGACATGGTCAGGAAAACGACAGCAGAGCACCCGAAGAGGTCAGCAATTGCTTTTTCTCTCGCCTACGGAACGGTGGAACGTTGTTGCGGGGTGGTGACCACAACGAGACTCTTCGTCGTGTTTTGGGCGACAAAACCAAGTTAATTCTGCGCCTCTACAGTGGTGCCTCCCGGACAAGCATGACCCACGTTTTTTCAGGCGGATACGGTCTGAAAAACCGCAGAGGAGGACGCGAAGCGGGCTGCTCTTGTCTGTTTCATTTTGCAACAGGACGGTTGAACGTTCTTGCCGAACGGGAACCACAACGAGACTCTTCGTCGTGTTTTGGGCGACAAACTCAAGCTAATCCTGCGTCTCTACCGTGGTACCTCCCCGAAAACCCCGAATCACGTTTTTTCAAGAGAAAATGTACAGAAAACGTCCGAGGTGCAAGAGAAGCGGCTATCGCGTGCTTTTTTTCCTTCACCACCGGCACTGTGGAACATTCTTGCCGAGCGTGAACCAAAACGATTCCCTTCGTGGTTGTTTGGGCGACAGAAACAAGCTATTTCCGCGTCTCTGCAGTGGTACCTCCCGGACAAACACAACACACATTTTTCCAGGCGGACATGGGCAGAAAACGACAGAGGAGGACAAGAAGCGGTCAGCATTTGCTTTTCTCTCGCCTACGGGCACGGGTGGAACGTTCTCGCCGAGCGGGAACCTTTCTTCACGTTTGGGAGACAGAAAAACGCTATTTCCGCGCATCACAAGTGGTGCCTCGCGGACGAACACAACCCACGTTTTTACAGGCGGACATGGTCAGGAAAACGACAGCAGAGCACCCGAAGAGGTCAGCATTTGCTTTTTCTCTCGCCTACGGAACGGTGGAACGTTGTTGCGGGGTGGTAACCACAACGAGACTCTTCGTCGTGTTTTGGGCGACAAAACCAAGTTAATTCTGCGTCTGTCCCGTGGTGCCTCCCGGACAAGCATGACCCACGTTTTTTCAGGCGGATACGGTCTGAAAAACCGCAGAGGAGGACGCGAAGCGGGCTGCTCTTGTCTTTTTTCATTTTGCAACAGTACGGTTAACGTTTCTGCCCAGCGGGAACCAACAACGAGACTCTTCGTCGTGTTTTGGGCGACAAACCCAAGCTAATCCTGCGTCTCTAGAGTGGTACCTCCCCGAAAACCCCGAATCACGTTTTTTCAAGAGAAAATGTACAGAAAACGTCCGAGGTGCATGGCAAGCGGCTTTGGCTTGCTTTTTCCTTCGCCACCGGCACTGTGGAACATTCTTGCCGAGCGTGAACCAAAACGATTCCCTTCGTGGTTGTTTGGGCGACAAAAACAAGCTATTTCCGCGTCTCTGCAGTGGTACCTCCGGGACAAAGACAACCCACATTTTTACAGGCGGACGTGGGCAGAAAACGACAGAGGAGGACAAGAAGCGGTCAGCATTTGTTTTTCTCTCGCCTACGGGCACCGGTGGAATGTTCTCCCCTAGCGGGAACCGAGACGAAACCTTTCTTCGCGTTTTGGGAGACAGAAAAAAAGGTATTTCCACGCATCTCCAGTGGTACCTCCCGGACGAACACAACCCAGGTTTTTACGGGCGGACATGGTCAGGAAAACGACAGCGGAAGGCACGAAGCGGTCAGCTTTTGCTTTTTCTCTCGCCTACGGAACGGCGGAACGTTCTTGGGGGGCGGTAACCACAACGAGACTCTTCGTCGTGTTTTGCACGACAAAACCAAGTTAATTCTGCGTCTCTCCAGTGGTGCCTCCCGGACAAACGCAACCCATGTTTGTACAGGCGGATATGGTCAGAAAACGGCAGAGGAAGACACGAAGCGGGTTGCTCTGTCTTTTTCTTTTTGCGCCAGGACGGTTGAACGTTCTTGCCGAGCGGGAATGACAACGAGACTCATGGTCGTGTTTTGGGCGAAAACAACATGCTAATATTGCGTCTGTCCAGTGGTACCTCCCCGAAAACCCCGAATCAAGTTATTACAGGGGAACATGGTCATAAAAGCGTCAGAAGTGCACGCGATTCGGTCGGCGCTTGCTTTTCTTTGAGCACGAGCAGGGTGGAACGTTATCCCACCGAACGTGAACCAAAATGATACCCTTCTTCGCGTTTAGGGCGACAAAACCAAGCTATTTCCGCGTCTCTCCAGTGGTACCTCCCGGACGAACACAACCCACGTTTTTACAGGCGGACATGGGCAGATAAACGACGGAGGAGGACAAGCAGCGGTCAGCATTTGTTTTTCTCTCGCCTGCGGGCACGGTGGAACGTTCTTGCCGAACGGGAACCAAAACGAGAAATTTCTTCGCGTTTTGGGGGGCAAAAACAAAGCTATTTCCGCGTATCACCAGTGGTACCTCCCGGACGAACACAACCCACGTTTTTACAGGCGGACATGGTCAGAAAAACGACAGCGGAAGGCACGAAGCGGTTAGCATTTGCTTTTTCTCTCGCCTGCGGAACGGTGGAACGTTCTTGCGAAATGGGAACCATAGCAAGACTCTTGGTCGTGTTTTGGGCGACAAAACCAAGCTAATTCTGCGTCTGTCCCGTGGTACCTCCCCGAAAACCCCGAATCGCCTTTTTATTGGGGAATGTGGTCATAAAGACGTCAGAGGCGCACGCGAGGCGGTCAGTGCTTGTCTTGTTTTCACCACGGGAAGGGTGGAACGTTCCCGCCGAGCGTTAACCAAAACTATACCCTTCTTCGCGTTTAGGGCGACAAAAACAAGCTATTTCCGAGTCTCTTCAGTGGTACCTCGCGGACAAACACAACGCACGCTTTCGTAGGCGAACACGACCAAAACAAACGACAGCGGAGGACACGAGGCGGTGCGCACTTGCCTCTTCTCTCGCCTTCGCGACGGTGGAACGTTCTTGCCGAGCGTCAACCAAAACGAGACTCTTGGTCTTGTTTTGGGCGACAAAACATAGTTCCTTCTGCGTCTCTCCAGTCGTACCTCTCCGAAACACCAACATGGCTTGTATAGGAAAAATATGCTCAGAAAAACGACGGAGGAGGACGCGAAGCGGGCAGCGCTGTCTTTTTCTTCATTCAGCAGCACGGTTGAACGTTCTGAACGTTCGGCAGGACGCACAATGGGACTCTTCGTTGTGTTTTGGGCGACAAACTCAAGCTAATTCTGCGTCTCTCCAGTGGTACCCTCCCCGAAAACCCTGAATCACGTTTTCTCAGGTGAAAATGTCACGTTTTCTCAAGAGAAAATGTTCAGGAAACATCCGAGGTGCATAGGAAGCGGCTATCGCTTGCTGTTTCCTTCACCACCGGCACGGTGGAAGGTTCTTGCCGATCGTGAACCACAACGAGACTCTTCGTCGTGTTTAGGGTAACAAACCCAAGCTAATTCAGCGTCTCTACAGTGGTACCGCCCCAAAAACTCCAACCCACGTTTTTTTCAGGAGCAAATGGTCAGAAAAAACGTCAAGGGCGCACGCGAAGGGGTCAGCGCTAGCTTTTCCTCAACACACCGGCACGGTGAAAAGTTCATGCAGGGCGTCAACCAAAACGATATCCTTTCGTCGTGTTTTGGGCGACAAAACCAAGCTGATTCTGCGTCTCTCCAGTGTTAGCTCTCCGAAACCCCCAAAATACTGTTTTTAGGTAGACGTGTTCATAAAAACGACAGAGGTGGATGCGGCGCTTGTTTCGTTGTTTACCATGTAACAGCACGGTTGAACGTTCTTGCCGAGTGAGAACCTCAACGAGACTCTTTGTCGTGTTTGGGGCGACTACCCAAGCTAATTCTGAGTCTCTCCAGTGGTACCTCCCCGAAAACCCCACCACACGTTTTTATAGACGGAAAACGTCATAAAAATGGCAGAGGAGGACGCGAAGCGGTCAGCGCTTGCTTTTCTTTTTGCACCAGCACAGGTGAGCGTTCTTGCGGAGTGGTAACCACAACGAGACTCTTCGTCGTGTTTTGGGCGACAACTGCAAACAAGTTCTGTGTTTAGAAGAAATAGACCCAGAATACAGTATTTTCAACAGGTGTTCCAGTACGCCTGTCAGAACAACCAACATACACCATCCCAGAGACTCCCGGAGCCCCCCATACCAAATAATAGCGTCGGAATTTTTACCATGAACGGCAGGTGTTGTAGTTGTTTCCCCCCCTGCGATTTCAAGCTTGTTGAACCCCGGACCTAAATCGACCGACGTGACGCACGTTGCCGTCATTGCCTAATGGTCCCGAAGATGCGCGCGATCTCCACTAGCTCGCCGCTGTCGGCTTGCAGCAAGGCGTTCGATCAAACAACCCCAAGTCTTGGACGGCTCTCGCCCTGCCATCGTTCTTCATCGCCCACATTGAATCCGACCGATAGACGGCCGCCGTCATCGTCAGCTTCGTCATTGCTCCGAATCATGAAAAACCTACCGCCAAAGCTTTGATTCCTCATACCCACAGCCAATTTCGCGCCCACGCTTGCCCTGGAGTCCAGTGCTAGCCAGTTATATCAGGTAGCATTGGAAAAGCCACCTTGTACCGTTGGAATTCCAGACCTGACCATTTTTCTAACGCTAACCCTAACCCGAACCCGAACCCAGGACCTGGTGCTTGGTTACTGTGCTCGATAAGACTCTAGGCCGCAACGCTTAAAACAAACTTCAACTCTGAACTGGTGCTTGGTTGCGGCGATTGGCACTAAGACTCTAGATCGCAACAGCAAACGTTTGGGCGCATAGTGATTAAGACTGGTGTACATCATCAGAGTCAAGGCTGCCACATTACACCAGTGGATGCACTTGAACCCAGAGCAAAGGCGACTTTACAATTTCGACGGTGTTTTTTATAGGGACCGCTTTCGAAATCGCTGTCAGGTGAAACTACGTACGACCGCAATGATAGACAAAAAAAAGTACAGTACCCACCGTAAGCCAGTCATCAGAGTCCACCGACTATCAGCACAATGGACCCAGCGAACCACAAGCGCAACACAGGCAGCAGAACAGACGCCGGTATACCCTCGCGCACACAGGGCAGTGTTACGACTGCTGCGCGTCAATTGGAACCGCCCGAACTACAGTACGTTTCTGGTCTCCTTCCTGTGTTCAGGATGCCTGGTGCTCTTGCTTCATGTCGAGACCATAGCCCTTGGGACGCATAATCTCAGGCAGCAACAGCAACGGCAAGCACCACTAGGTGCCGCAGGTGCCGCAAGGAGCGATCAGCTACTGCCGAGCGAGGGCGGGCTGAATGAGAACTCGGCTGGATGCGACAACAGATACTCCTACTGGTAGTCTGTTTCGTGTGTACTACTGTAGTAATTGTTGTACTGTGAGTACTGTAGTTCTCAGGGCTCCGTTTAAAACCCCTCTGAGACCCCGAGATAGCGACTAAAACCACGACACCTTCGGTGTTATCAACCGTCTACGAGCAGCCTCAACGCAAAGCTAACCCTGCGCCCGTGCCGTACGGCTTCTTGCATCGAATCTCGGAACGCCATTTGTATCGTCCCCCAATGACGCAGTGGCCATTGCTGTAATCGTCATAATTTTCCTCTCTCAAGTTCACAAGACAAACCGTCGAAACAAACCACGCACACGAACTCCCACCCCGGGATGGAGAGGAAGCGCCTGCCCGGGAGAGAAAGGAAAGTGCAGCGAAGCGAGGCTAGACGCGCCGCGGCCGGTGAACGGCTTGAGCAGGCGGCTGGGCGTCGTCGAGGTTTTGGCAACAAAACTAACCGATTGGGCGGCCCTCTAGTTGTACCGCCGCGTAGCGCACGTTTCTTAGATGGATGTGATCGGAAACTAAGCCAGAGGCGCAGGACACACGGCCAACGCTTGCTTTTCTATCACCCCCGGCATGGTCAAACGTTCTTGCCGAGTGTAAACTGAAACAACACCCTTCATCGTTTTTGGGCGACAAAACCAAGCTTGTTGTGCGGCCCTCGAAAGTAGTAGTATCTCTCCGTAACGCCCCAGTCCATGTTTTATAGAGGGATATGGTCGGGAAAACACCAGAGGTGCACGCGACACGGCCAACGATTGATTTTCCGTTCACCGCCGGCACGGTAACATGTTATCCCAGACTGTCAACGAAAACGAGACCTTCGTCGTGTTTTTAGCGACAGAACCAAGCTAAGCACGGCCCTGCAGTGGTGACTCATTAACACCCCAGCCCGCTTTTACAGGAGGAAAAGGTCGAAAACAAATCCAGAAGTGCGCGCGAAACAGCCAACCATGCATTTCACCGTCGGCACGGTATAGCATTAATTCCGAATGTGAATCAAACAACACACTTCGTTGTGTTTTGGGCGACAAAACCAGGCTAAATATGCGGAGTTTCAGCGGTGTATACACGTAACTCCCCGGCCAATCGGCTTTATAGGGGAACGGTAGGGACAAATGACAGAGGTGCACGCGACACGGCCAACTAGTGTTTTTTCCTTTCACTGCCGGCACGGTAAAGCCTTCTTGCCGAGAGTAAACCAAAACAAAGCCCTTCGCCGTGTTTTGGGCGACGAGAACAAGCTAAACACGCGAGGTTCCAGTGGTAACTACCCGTATCTCCCCAGCCCACGTGTTGTGGGAAGATCTGGTCGGGATTAAAGTCAGAGGTTCACGCGAAAGAGTCAACGATTGCTTTTCCTTTCACCTTCTACACGGTAGTACATCGTTGCGGAGGGTCAACGAAAAGGAGGCCCTTCGTCAAGGTGTTGGCGGCAAAACCAAGCAAATTATGCGGTCTGCCAGCGGTCCCAGCAACGCCCCAGCCCACGTATTTTCGAGGATATAGCCGGGAAAAAAGCCAGTGATGCACGCGAAACGGCCAACGCTTTTTTTCCCCTTCACCGCCGGCACGTTGGTACGAGATTGCCGACAGTTAAGAACAACGACACCCTTCGTCGAGTTTTGACGGACAAAACCAAGCTGATCATGGGGCCTTCTGTGGCAACTCACCTTAACACCCCAGCCCACGTTTTATGGAAGGATGCGGTCGGGAAACAAAGCCTTAAGTTCACGCGGCACGACGTACGACTGCTTTTATTTTAAAGTGGCACGGTAAGACGTTAGTGTAGGGTGTAAACGCAAACGATGCCCTTTGTCGTGTTTTGGGCGACCAAATCAAGCTAATCATGCGACCCTTCGGCGGTAACTCATTGTCCCCCCAGCCCACGTTTTGTAGGAGGGCATGCTCGGGAAAAAACGCAGAGGTGCACGCGCCCTGCCCCACGATTGCTTTTCCTTCCATCTTTCGCACGATAAAACGTTAACCCCGAGTGTCAACGAAAACGGCATCCTTCGCCCAGTTTTGGGCGACAAAACCAAGCTGATTCTGCGCCCCTCCAGCGTTAGCTCCCCGTAACGCCCTAGCCCACGTTTTGTATGCGGATATGGCCGGAAATAATGTCAGAGGTTCACACAACACGCCGAACGACTGCTTTTATTGCATTTTCCGCACCGTTGAATGCATATTTCGAGTGTCAACGAAAACGAGACCCTTTGTCGATGATTGGGCGATGAAACCACGCTGATTCTGCGGATCTTCAGTTGTAACTCATCCTAACACCCTAGCCCACGTTTTATAGGGGAGCGAGGTCGGGAAAAATGCCAGAGGTGTACGAGAAACGGCCTACGCTTGTTTTTCCTTTCACCCCTGGCACGGTAAAACGTCATTCCCGAGTGTCAACCAAAACAGGATCCTTCGTCGGGGTTTGAGCGACAAAGCCAAGCTAATTGTGCTCTCCTCCAATGCTATCTCCCGTGACGCCCCAGCCCACATTTTTAATGCCGATACGGTCGAAAAGGAAGTCAGAGGTTCATATGACACGACCAAGGCTTGTATTTGTTTTCACCACCGGCACGGTAAAACGTTATTCTCTAGTGTCAACGAAAACAAGACTCTTCGTCGTGGTTTGGGCGACGAAACTAAGCTAGTCATGCAGCCCTTCGGTGGAAACACCCCTTAGCATCCCAGACCGCGTTTGACAGGAGGACATGGTCGGGAAAAAAGCCAGTGGTGCACGCGAAACAACCAACGCTTGATTTTTCTTTCCCCTCCGACACCGCAATACATGATTTGGGAGTCAATGTCGACGAGACACGTCGGCGAGTTTTGGCAAGCTTTTTTGCGACTACCAGTGGCAGCTACCAGTAACGCCTCAGACCACTCTTTATATGCGGATATGGTCGGGAAGAAAGTTAGAGATTCACACGAAACGCCCCACGGTTACGCTGTACTTCACTTTCTGCACCCTTAAACGTTATTCCCGAGTGGCGACGAAAACGAGACTCTTCATCATGCTTAAGGCGACAAACTCAAGCTAACTCCTTTTTTTCATTTCCTTTTCAGAGTACAGGTGCCACGGGCCCGACTCAGACCTGCAGAGGGTCCACAGACTTCGTTTGTTTCGCCACGGCGGGAGTGCTATATTAGTGTATATTCTTGCACCCCCCCTCGTTGTCAGCTTATGAGCTTGTCGACCATCCTGGCGGAACCGCCCGCGCGGCAAGAAACGACTTTGCCGTAAAAAACCGAGACCACCTGGACCCAGCATACGTTTTATAGACGAACATGGTCAGAGAAACGCCAAACGTACACGCGAAACGGTCAGCGCTTGGTTTTTCTTTCCCCACCGGCACGATGGAACGTTGATGCCGAGCGTTAACCCAAACGAGATCCTTCGTCGTCTTCAGGAGACAAAACCAAGCCAACTACGCGACTCTCCAGTGGTACCTCCCCGAAACACCCCAGCCCGCGGTTTCAAGGCGGCACACATGGTCAGGCAAACACCAGAAGTGTACGCGAAGCGGCCAGCGCTTGCTATTTCTTTCGCTACTAGGTTGGTGGAACGTCCATGCCGAGCGTGGATCAAAATGAGACTCTCAGTCGTGTTTCGGGCGACAAAACCAAGCCAATTATGTGGCTCTCTGGTGGTACCTCGCCGAAACACTCCAGCCCACGTTTTACAGGCGGACATGGTAAAAAGAACGTCAGAGGTGCACGCGAAGCGGTCAGCGCTTCCTTTTTCTTTCGCCACTGGCCCGGTGGAACGTTCTTGCCGAGCTTGAAGCAAAAACGACACCCCTCGTCGTGTTTTGGGCGACAAAACCAATTGCTCTCCTCACCCTCCAGTTGGTACCCCAGACCGCGTTTTCTTGGAGGGTATGATTCGAAAAAACGCTAAAAGTGTACCCGACAGGGTCAACGCCTTATTTTTCTTTCGCCTCCCGCTCGGTAAAGCACTATTCCCGAGCATCAACGAAACGAGAATCTTCGCCGAGGTTTATGGCAGCAAAACCAGCCTAGTTTAGCAGTTGTACATACGTTAGCGGGCGTACATCGCTGTATCTCGACCCCGAGTTCAACGTGGGTATGGTCGGACAAAAGACCAGCGGTGCATGGGACTCAACCGACGCTTGCTTGCCCTGTCAGCGCCCGCACGGTAAAAGCAAACAAAAATACCGAGTGTCAACGAAACCGAAACCCTGAGTCGATTGTTTTTTATACCAAACGAATCGACCGTTTGTCCGTCCAGTTGTACCCCCCCGCCACACTCCTGCCCATGTTGTACGCAGACGTTCCTGACGAACAGCCAGGAACTCTGCTTCAAATGTTGCGTATCATGCTAGGCTTGCACTAGTTCTGAGGTAGTGTCATCCTGCACTCTTACATATCCTGAATTTCTGCGCTGCCGTCTGAAGCGCGAGGTCGCTACGATCTGCCTTTATCCTGCCAACTTTAGTGTCTCGCCGTGAACCAGGGCCAGCGGCAAGTCTTAATGTGTCGACGACCTCGTGGTGTCGACGAAGACGTCGTATACAACGTCTGTCCTAATCCCTTTTTGGCTGCCGCCTGGCGGCAGAGCTTGTATTTTCAGTGATGACAGCTGCCAAAGTTTACAGCAGCGTGACCGGCTCGGCTTCTCAAAAAGTCGAAATCCCGATCAACCGCGAGACGGGCTGGAGACCCGACACACCTTGTGAAGCCGAAATAGACCTGGGGTGGTGGTGTGGGCGGCAAAAGCAGGCGACTGGGATGACAGAGCGACTTGATTAGCAAAATAAATATAGCTTGCGATATCGAAAGTTAATGCGAATAGTGGGTGAGGAGGAGCCTTCGTGGATATCATTTTTTTCTAACGCTAACTCTAACCCAAACCCCAATCTGTTTTTGAAGCTTTGTCCCAAGTGTCTTGTTTTTGTTTCTACGTGACAACACCGTGTTTATTTTTCTGGCCACAAGACCATGGCGATCTGCTCCTCCGCAGTAAACGTACACCTTCCGATTTCAAAAGTAGATGCCAGCAATGGGTGAGGAGGAGCCTTTGTGGATATCATTTTTTTCTAACGCTAACTCTAACCCAAACCCCAACCCGCTTCTAAAGCTAAGTGGCTTGTTTTTTTTTTTCTACGTCACAACACCTTGTTTGTTGTTCCTGGTCACGAGACCATGGTTATCTGCTCCTCCGCCGACCTTAGCTAGCAATAAACGTAAACCTCCCGATTTCAAAAAGTAGATGCGAGCAATGGGTGAGGAGGAGCCTTTGTGGATATCATTGTTTTCTAACGCAAACTCTAACCCGAACCCCAATCCGCTTCTAAAGCTTTGTCCTAAGTGGCTTGTTTCACTCCGCGGGTATGTCTTCACGGGTTGATCGGCCATCGACTCTGCAGCGATGGATGGAGATTGGTCTTCCCCTCCACGTCGCCCACCGCCACCATAAAAGGTCCACGAGGATGAGGTTGCTGACAGCCCGAGGCTGGTTCCTCCTCAGCACCTGCTACCAACCCCTGGTGCTGGAGCCCGCCGCTTGGGCAACGGCATCCGCGCCTTGGTCAGCGAGGGCTGTTGTAGTATCGTGTGGGGGACAGCGTTCTTTGTTTCTTCGATACAATACCAGCCTTCTAACAAGGATCCCGAGTTTCTAAGAAATACGTAATCAAGATCGTGTCGACTGATATACACGTCCCGCCGCGGTCTAGTCTTCGAACAACAGACGACAGGGCTGGTGACATCTTTATCCGACGAACGCCCCAAAAAACGCTTTGGAAAACAATGCGTGTACAGAAACATACAGTAGAAGCACGCAGCAGTAGCTGCAAGACCTAGAAAGCAGGCCGCGACCGCAAGACAGGAAAAAACTCTGATGCCTTGCGTTGGTTTGTATCACTCGTCGGGAAAAAAGTCTGAATGAACTTACAGCGGATCGAAATCGGGACACAGCTGCGAACAATCTCGACTACTCACGCGCCCCAGTCCATGGCAGCGAAGGGCTGGTCGGGAGGACGGTAGGGGGGGTTGTTTTATCCCAAAGCTATACATTTAACGTAGCTGGTGGAGTTAGACTATGACAAGTTCGGCCCAAGCCACCTAACCCGACACAAAACAGATCCCAAGACTTGAGACTACACGCGACCAAATTAAGCATTGAAGTAGTCTATAGGACCCTGGGGACGGAAACCATTTCGGATAAAGCATCAGAACGGACACTGATTGTTTCGAAGGTGTGCTGAAAGATAGCAGTAGATTGTTGTTGCCATTTTTATTCTGACTTCCGGGGCTCCAGAACCTCTACCTAATATCGTTTGAACGCCTTTTCCGTTTAATATGTTATTCGTTGTTTATGGAGGCCATCGGATTGCACTTTCAGTTTTATCCTAAAGTTAGTGTTTGGGTGTGGTAGTCCTCAACCGAGGATCCTAATAAAAAATAGGTACACCTCTACCGTAGCATGTGTCTTGACGATAGTAGCTGGTGCCCAAATATGTTGCCGCGCTAGTTCCATGCGACAACTATACTTTTCAGACGTATTAACTGCTGATCACTAACCCAATCCTAAGTGCCAGGTAGGCTTCCGGTGGGTGAGGTGGAAGGCTGATCATATATGTAGACCTTGGCAGGGTGTTCGACAGACGTTTTGCAATATTCGCCGGCGGCTCCTGCGGATAAAAATTTGTGCGCCACAACAGTGAGTGTTTTTGTGGGTGGGAGCTTTGTGGGTGGGAGCAGGGTGCCAATATACGAACTAGCATATGCGGGAATCGAAGCGATTGGCGAAAGAGTCGACGGTTCCTGCGCCCAAACTGTGCCTCTGGATGGGATCAGGGTAGGTGGTGGGCCTCTTGCGGCTCGTGCGAAGAATATTTATATTTCTGCACCTTGTGGGTGGGAACAGGGTGCCAAATGGGAAGATGTTTTCGGCAGATTCGAGGTGCCAAGCGGATGCAGGGTGCCAAACGCAAAAACAACAATACACGGGAGTGATCCCATTAGGCACCCTGCTCCCACCACCAAGGCTCACAAATAAAATTGTTGCAGGAGATTACCATTGCGGGGGACCATCGTAAATAGGACCAAATACTGCTAGTAAAAAAAGGGAAACATATAGTTTTTTGTGTGTAGGGTCCTAATTACTATGGTCTCCCGTAATACAAACACCCCAATCCCACTCAGAGCTGAGGAAATCGTCCCCAGACACGAAACTAGCAAAGAAAAATATAGGAACTCGCATATGCGGGAGCCGATTGGCGAAAACAAAGACGGGTTTTGAGCCCGAGCTGTGCCTTCGGGTGGGATCAGGGTGGCTGGTGGGCCTCCGGCGGCTCTTCGGAGGGATGATTCTATTTTTGCACCTTGTGGGCGGGAGCAAGGTGCCAAATGGGAAGGGCCCACGGCGAGGTCGAGGTACCAAGCGGAAGCAGGGTGGCAAACGCAAACTAAAATTATAGGCAGGCACGACTCCGATCTGATCCAACCCGGGTGTGATCACGTTGGCACCCTGCTCCCACCTGTGGCGTCTGGGACATGCATCACGGTTTGAGCACGATCATGCACACCTACACACATAGCTCATAAATGATGTTGTGGCCGGAGATCAGTACAAAGCACCCTGATCTCTTTCAGAGGAATAACAATCGTCCGCAGACACGGCAGAAGCAACAAGAAAACATGTACGAACTCGCATACGCGGGATCGGGAATCGAACCTATTGGTGAAACAATAGACGGATTATTGCCCGAGCTGTGCCTCTGGATGAGATCAGGGTGTCCGGTGGGCCCCCAGCGGCTTCTTCCACCGGGATGATTTCATTTCTACACCTTCTGGGTGGGAACAGGGTGATAAATGGGAGGGGTTTTCGTCGGATTCAAAGTACTCAATTGGAACAGGGTGATTTGTAGTATTCTCCGGCTGCTCCTGCCGAGGGCTAAGTATATCTCTAAACCATTAAGTGGGAGCAGGTGTCAAACGGGAAAAGTTTCGAAATATTCGAAGTACCAAATGGGATCAGGGTAGTTGGTGGGCCTCCGGCGGCTCCTGCGGAGGGCTAATATCATTTCTGCACCTTGTGGATGGGAGCAGGGTACCAAATGGGATCATATCCGGGTGGGATCAGGGTGCGGCTGGGATCAGGAGGGAAATGCTTAAAGGTCCGCACCACCTGTTTACCTTGAATGAACATTGTCTAGTAGTATGTACTGATGGGTGTTGGTCTGATTGTGAGCACGAAGTGGGCACAGGGTGTTTTGTAGTAACTACGGCGGTCCTGAGAAGATTCACGCCCTCGCAGACGGCCGCTGTTGCGAAACATAGGCCGGTGGGGTGCCTGTGGTTGGGATCAGGGTAGTTGGTGGCGCCTCCGGCGGCTCCTTATCGTTTCTGCACCTTGTGGATGGGAACAGGGTACCAAATGGGATCACATCCGGGTGGGATCAGGGCGCGGCTGGGATAAAGAGGGAAAGGCTCGAAGGTCCGCACTGCCTGTGTACCTTGAGTGAATATTTCTCCCCCATAAATTGTCGAGTGATATGAGGTGTGTTGGTCTGATTGCGAGCACGAATTGGGCACGGGGTGTTTTGTAGTAGTGTTTTGTAGTATCTACGGCGGTCCTGCGAGGATTTGTGTCCTTGCAGACGACCGCTGCTGCCACACATCGTCCGGTAGGGCGCCTGTGGATGGAATCAGTATAGTTGGTGGGCCTCCGGCGGCTCCTGCGGAGGGCTGATATCAGTTCTGCACCTTGTGAATGGGAGCACTTAACCCTAAATGAGATCATCTCCGGGTGGGATCAGGATGGAAAGCTGGGATCAGGATGGAAAGGATAAAAGAAAGGTCCGCACCGCGTGTTTACCAGGGTGAACATTTATCCCCGAGACGTTGGCTAGTACAACGTACAGATGGGTGCTGGTCAGATTGCCAGTACCAAGTGGGAACAAAGTGTATTGTAGTAATCTACGGGGATCCTGCGAGGATTAACGTCCTTGCAGACCAGCGCTGCTGCCACACATACGTGATCCGGTGGAGTGCCTGTGGATGGGATCAGGGTAGTTGATGGGCCGCCCGCGGCTCATGCAGGGGGCAAAGAATAAATTTCTGTACTACTGTACCTTGTGAAAGGGGAAGGGTACCAAATGGGATCATACCCGGGTGGGATCAGCGTACGGCTGGGATCAGAAGGGAACGGCTCGACGTATTTACCTTGAACGATCATTTCGCCCGCTATTTCAGCTAGTAGTGCGTACCGATGTGTCTTTGTCAGATTGGAAGTACGAAGTGAGAACACGGTGTTTTTGCACTGGTTTACGGCGGCCCTGCGAAGATTTGTGTCCTTGCAGACGACCGCTGCTGCCACACATCATCCGGGGGTGATTGAGGATATGATCAGGATAGTTGGTGGGTCTCCGGCGGCATCATTTCTGTACCTTGTGAATGGGAGCAGGGTACCAAATGGGATCATATCCGAGTGGGACCAGGGCACGACTGGGATCGGGATGGAAAAGATCAGAGGTCCACACCACCTGTTCACCTGAAATCGTATTTTCTTCCCAAAAAACATCTTGTAATATTATACAGATGTGTGTTTTGTCAGATTAAGCACCAAGTTGGAACAAGGTGTTTCGTAGAAATCTACGGCGGTGACGCGAGTATTTATTTCTTGGCAGGGGCTCCTTCACTGAGTCTGAGTGCCCAAATCAAACGGCAACTCTGTCGCACGTCTCCCGATCATTCGTACACCTCGATTTCTGCGAGGGTTGATATCGTCTGCACCGCACGGAGTGGTGCAGCCGCATTTCGTTAGAATCCCATTCAACGAAAACTTGTTGGTTCAGCAATAAACCATACCTCTCGGGCGTGACGAACTCCACATCAACGCGGTTCTGACCCGGGTACGATGAACACAGGTATGCCCTGCGTGACTGAGGCGACTCAAGTATGGCATAAACAAAAAAGGTGATTCTAATGTTTGTAGTCGACGATATTACCATTTTCGAAATAAATGACTTGATTTCAGTATGGTCTATCTGAAATTACTTGGTACTAGTGTGGTGGGCACTAAATTAGTAGGTTTTAGTATGGTCGGCGACAAAAACATTATCTTGGTGTGTTGGACGGAATGAACTCGATGTGACGATGGTAAAAACAAATCGGCTGGTTTTTAGTATGGTGTATCTGAAATTACTTGTTTTTAGTGTGGTAAACAGTAAATTACTTGGTTTTAGTATGGTCGGAGAAAAAAAGTTCATTTTAGTGTGTAGGCCGGAATGAATCCGATTTTTCGATGGTCGACAAAATTGACTGGATTTTAGTATAGTATCTGAAAGTACGCGTTTTTAGTGTGGTGGGCACGAAATTACTTGGTTTTAGCATGGTAAATATGAAATCACTTGGTTTTAGTAAGGTGGGCACGACATGACTTGGTTTTGGTATGGTGAAAAACAACTTGGTATATGACTCGATTTTAGTATGACCAATCCGAAATTACTTGGTTTTAGTATCGTGGGAACAAAATAACTTGGTTTTAGTATGATGAAAAAAACTTGATATTTTTGTATTGTCGACGAAAATAACTCGATTTTATCATGGTCGAAAAAATGACTTGATTTTAGTATTACCGATCTGATATTACTTGGTTTTAGTATGGGGGAACGAAATGACTTGGTTTTAGTATGGTGAAAAATAAGTTCGTATTTATAGTATTGGCGACAAAAATTACACGATTTTATCGTGGTCGAAAAAATGACTTGATTTGAGTATGACTAATCAGAAATGACTTGGTTTTAGTATGATGGGCACGAAATGACTTGGTTTTAGTATGGTGAAAAAACTTGATATTTTAGTATTGTCAACAAAAATAACTCGATTTTATCATGGTCGAAAAAATGACTTGATTTTAGTATGACCTATGCGAAATTACTTGGTTTTAGTATGGTGGCGCACGAAATGACTTTGTTTTAGTATGGCGAAAAAAAACTTGATATTTCAGAATTGTCGACTAAAATAACTCGATTTTGTCATGGTCACAAAAATGACTTGATTTTAGTATCACCGATCTGAAATTACTTGGTTTTAGTATGGTGGGCACGAAATGACTTGGTTTTAGTATGGTGAAAAAGAAATTGATGTTTCAATATTGTCGACAAAAATAACTCGATTTTATCCTGGTCGTAAAAATGACTTGATTTCAGTATGACTACTCTGAAATTACTTGGTTTTAGTATGGTGGGCACAAAATGACTTGGTTTTAGTATGGTGAAAAAAAATGATATTTTGGTATTGCCGACGAAAACTACTCGATTTTATCATGGTCAAAAAAATGACTTGATTTTAGTATGACCAATTCGAAATTACTTGGTTTTAGTATGGTGGGCTCGAAATGACTTGGTTTTAGTAGGGTGAAAAAAAACTTGATATTTTTGTATTGTCGACAAAAATAACAAGTTTTTATCATGGACAAAAAATGACTTGATTTTAGTATGACTAATCTGAAATTACTTGGTTTTAGTATGGTGGGCACGAAATGACTTGGTTTTAGTATTGTGAACAAAACTCGATATTTTTGTATTGTCGACAAAAAGAACTCGATTTTATCGTCGTCGAAAAAGTGACTTGATTTTAGTATGGCCAATCCGATCTTACTTGGTTTTAGTATGGTGGGCACGAAATCACTTGGTTTTAGTATTGTGAAAAAGAACTTGATATTTTTGTATTGTCGACAAAAATAACAAGATTTCATCGTGGTCGAAAAAATGACTTGATTTTAGTATGACCAATAGGAAATTAATTGGTTTTAGTATGGTAGGCACGAAATGACTTGGTTTTAGTATGGTGGAAAAAAACTTGATATTTTTTGTACTGTCGACAAAAATAACAAGATTTCATCGTGGTCGAAAAAATGACTTGATTTTAGTATGACCAATCTGAAATTACTTGGTTTTAGTATGGTGGGCTCGAAATCACTTGGTTCTACTATGGTGATTTTTTTTTCATATTTTTGTATTGACGTCAAAAAAACCTCGATTTTATCGTTGTCGAAAAAATGACTTGATTTTAGTATGACCGATTCGAAATTACTTAGTTTTAGTATGGTGGGCACGAATTGACTTGGTTTTAGTATGGTGAAAAAAAACTTGATATTTTTGTATTGTCGACAAAAATAACAAGATTTCATCGTCGTCGAAAAAATGACTTGAGTTTAGTATTACCAATCCGAAATTACTTGGTTTTAGTATGGTGGGCACGAAATGACTTGGTTTTAGTATGGTGAAATTTTTTTTGATATTTTTTGTACTGTCGACGAAAATAACAAGATTTCATCGTGGTCGAAAAAATGACTTGATTTTAGTATGACCAATCCGAAATTACTTGGTTTTAGTATCGTGGGCTCGAAATCACTTGGTTCTAGTATGGTGATTTTTTTTTCATATTTTTGTATTGACGTCAAAAAACCCTCGTTTTTATCGTTGTCGAAAAAATTACTTGATTTTAGTATGACCAATTCGAAATTACTTGGTTTTAGTATGGTGGGCACGAAATGACTTGGTTTTAGTACGGTGAAAAAAAACTTGATATTTTTGTATTGTCGACAAAAACAAGATTTCATCGTGGTCGAAAAAATGACTTGATTTTAGTATAACCAATCCGAAATTACTCGGTTTTAGTATGGTGGGCACGAAATGACTTGGTTTTAGTATGGTGAAAACAAACTTGATATTTCTAATTTCACGACGAAAATAACACGATTTCATCGTGGTCGAAAAAACTGAATTGTTTTTAGTATGACCAATCCGAAACTACTTGTTTTCAGTATGGTGGGCACGAAATGACTTGGTTTTAGTGTGGTGAAAAAAAAAAACTCGATATTTTCGTGTTGTCGACAAAAATAACACGATTTCGTCATGGTCGAAAAACTATCTTGATTTTAGTATGACCAATCTGAAATAACTTGGTTTTAGTATGGTGGGCACGAAATTATTGTGTTTTGGTATGGTGAAAAAACAACTTCATATTTGTATAATCGATAAAAAACTCGATTTTGTCATGATCGAAAAAAATGACTTGATTTTAGTATGGTCATTCTGATATTACTTGGTTTGAGAATGGTGGGCACGAAATGAATTGTTTTAGTGTTGCGGTGTCGAAGTGTGGTCATCAGGTGTTAGTTAGTGGTACACATCCTCGGGTGTCATAAGTGGAATGGACTATGGTATAACGGATGTGGTCTACACGGCGGGCTATCCGGGATATCCGGCCCCAAGTCTATTGAAAAGCTTTTGTTTGGATGTAAAACGGAACTGCTTCTGGTGTGAGACATCGCACACGGCTGTCATTTTCTTTTCATTTCGTTAACAATTCACGTATCTTTCTTCGAGTCGTCTGGGGTGCTTGACTCGCTCGAACGGTACAGCTAATGCCGGCCTCGAGTTTGAGTTAGGTCGTACGGGCCTTACCGTAGAATGAGTTACTTGATTTTTGTATTGTCGGCAAAATTACCTCGATTTTATCGAGGTCTGAAAAATGACTTGATTTTAGTCTGGTCATGTTGGAATAACCTGATTCTAGTATGGTCATTTTGAAATGACTTGATTTTAGTATGGTCATTTTGAAATAACTCGATTTTAGTATGGTCACTTAGAAATAACTTGATTTTAGTATGGTCATTTTGAAATGACTTGATTTTAGTATAGTCATTTAGAAATGACTTGATTTTAGTGTGCTCATTTCGAAATGACTTGATTTTAGTATGGTCATTTTGATACGACTTGATTTTAGTATGGTCACGTTGAAATGACTTGATTTTACCATGGTCACCTTGATACGACTTGATTTTAGTATGGTCATTATGAAATGACTTGATTTTAGCTTGGTCATTTTGAAATGACTTGGTTTTAGTATGGTCATGTTGAAATGACTTGATTTTAGTATAGTGATTTTGAAATGAATTGATTTTAGTACGGTCATTTTGAAATGACTTGATTTTAGTACGGTCATTTTGAAATGACTTGATTTTGATATGTCATTTTGAAATGACTTGATTTTAGTATGGTCACTATGAAATGACTTGATTTTAGTGTGGTCATGTTGAAATGACTTGATTTTAGTGTGATCATTTTGAAATGACTTGATTTTAGTATGGTCATTTCGAAATGCTTGATTTTAGTATGGTCATTTCGAAATGACTTGATTTTAGTATGGTCATGTTGAAATGACTTGATTTTAGTATGGTCATGTTGAAATGACTTGAGTTTAGTATGGTCATGTCGAAATGACTTGATTTTTTAGTATGGTCATCTTGAAATGACTTGCTTTCAGTATGATCATGTTGAAATGACTTGATTTTAGTATGGTCATGTCGAAATGACTTGATTTTAGTATGGTCATTTTGAAATGGCTTGATTTTAGTATGGTCATTTTGAAATGACTTGATTTTAGTATGGTCATTTTGAAATGACTTGATTTTAGTATGTTTATGTTGAAATGGCTTGATTTTAGTATGATCAGGTTGAAATGACTTGATTTTAGTATGAAAATTTTGATACGACTTGATTTTAGTATGGTCATTTTGAAATAACTTGATTTTAGTATGGTCATTTCGAAACGACTTGATTTTAGTATGGTCATTTCGAAATGACTTGATTTTAGCATGGTCATTTCGAAAGAATTTGATTTTAGTATGGTCATTTCGAAATGACTTGATTTTAGTTTGGTCATGTTGATATGACTTGATTTTAGTAAAGTCTTGTTGAAATGACTTGATTTTAGTATGGTCATTTTGAAATGACTTGATTTTAGTAAAGTCATGTTGAAATGACTTGATTTTAGTATGGTCATTTTGAAATGACTTGATTTAGTATGATCATGTCGAAATGACTTGATTTTAGTATGGTCATGTTGAAATTACTTGATTTTAGTATGGTCATTTTGATATGACTTGATTTTAGTATGGTCATGTTGAAATGACTTGATTTTAGTATTGTCATGTTGAAATGATTTGATTTTAGTATGGTCATGTCGAAATGACTTGATTTTAGTATGGTCATGTCGAAATGACTTGATTCTGGTATGGTCATGTTGAAATAACTTGATTTTAGTATTGTGGGCCGCAAATGACTTGATTTTAGTATGGTCAACGATTTTGTACGTGGTTTTAGTATTGATTTCTGAAATGACTTGATTTTAGTGTGAAATGCCCTCGAAAACTATATTTTGGGGCGAACACCTATTTAAAGTGCCCATAAGCCTATTCAAATAGACGGTAGTCTTAAATATTCGACCTTCAGTTCTATTTGCAAATAGGCTTAGAGCCCTAACCCTAACCCTAACCCTAACCCTAACCCTAACCCTAACCCTAACCCTAACCCTAACCCTAACCCTAACCCTAACCCTAACCCTAACCCTAACCCTAAGTAACCCTAAGTAACCCTAACCCTAACCCTAACCCTAACCCTAACCCTAACCCTAACCCTAACCCTAACCCTAACCCTAACCCTAACCCTAAACCCTAA
This sequence comes from Macrocystis pyrifera, assembly GCA_031763025.1. Classification (NCBI taxonomy): domain Eukaryota; class Phaeophyceae; order Laminariales; family Laminariaceae; genus Macrocystis; species Macrocystis pyrifera. Next base: position 12,378,741 of record JASSKH010000021.1, read on the forward strand.
ACCCTAAACCCTAACCCTAACCCTAACCCTAACCCTAACCCTCAACCCTCGTCTGCAAATTATGCCGAATTTCGAGTTCGGAACCAACACAGGACAACATCGAGTACGTGTACAAAGGGTTCAAGGGTTAGATTGACAAGCCGAGCATACAGCGACGCTGACCCTGGCCTCGTGCGTCCTACTGCTGCTACTGCTGCTACTGCTGCTACTGTTTTGTTGCTGGAGAAACACTGCTGCTGTAGATGTCGTACATCAGTACAAGTAGCAAGTAGTGGTGGCACCTGCTACGAGAAAGAAGCTCTTTCTGTGAGTCTGTTGGACAAAACATTTCAGATGCAGATTCTTCGTCTTCAAATTGTGCTGAATTTCAACCAGAAAACACTGTTGGAAAAAACATGCGAGGTGTGTGTGTTTGTTCTTGTTCTTTCTACCTGTCGGCATTGTCCGTGCCGATTCTTGAATCCCCGAGAGATACGATGCGAATACAAGTTTTGTGGTCACAGCAGTGCATATTTTTCGTCTTCAAATTATTATGCCGGATTTCGAGGTAGAAACCAGGATACACACAAAAAAATCAACTGTTGTTACAACAGAACAGGTGTGTGCGTACTGCTGCTGCTGTGTTTTTCATATATCAAGAGCAGAAGAGGCCAAGAACATTTACGATATTATTGAGATTCACCAACGATGGCGTATAGGTAGTAGGTAGTACAGCAGGAACAAGCAGTAGATTTTCGTTCGTGTTGGTTCAGCACAAAACAGAATAATCCGTATTCGCCCAGCATGATGCATCGCAGATATGACTACTGCTAGTATTACTGAGGTTGTGCCTCATTACCACCAATTACTAGTAATGTGGTGGAGATTATTCAAAGCGGTTAGGGCAATCTCCCAAGCGGGATTTTTTTCAGGGATCGAAAAGACAGGCCTACAACCCTGCCATCAAAATCCCCGAGTAAATTGTTTGTTTATTTTGTCATCAAGAAGGTATTTGGACGTGACCGTGGGGGCATAGTTAAGGCGCCATAACTTAGGGTTAGGGTTGTTCGAGATTATTCAAAGCGACTAAGGCAATCTCCCAAGCGTGAATGTTTTCAGGGATCGAAAAGACAGGCCTATAACCCTGCCATCAAAATCCCCGAGTAAAGTTATTTGTTTTTTGTTTTTCATCAAGAAGGTATTTGGACGTGACTGTGGGGGCATAGTTAAGGCGCTATAGCTTCCAAAAACAACTATAATTGTTGCCAAGACCTAGTATCTGTGTTGTTCGAGATTATTCAAAGCAATTAAAGAAATCTCCCAATCGTGAGTTTTTTCAGGTGTCGAAAAGACAGGCCTATAACACTGCCCTGAAAATCCCCGAATGAAGTTTTTTTTTTTCTTCACCAAGGTATTCGGACGTGACTGTGGGGGCATACTTGAGGCGCCATAACTTCCAAAATCACCGATAATATTTGCCTAGACTTGGTGTATGTGTTGTTCAAGTTATTTCAAAGTGATTAATGCAATATCCCAAGCGGGATTTTTTTCAGGGATCGAAAAGACAGGCCTATAAGGCCGTTTCCTGTGCGGTTCAATTTTTGAGCTTCAGATTTTGACCCGATGGCATTTTCAGATACGAGCTTGACAAATCGAAAGGGCCTTCCTATGCGGAAAAATCAGATTTATTGTGCGTGTAGAGATTCGAGCAAACCCCAAGACCAACTGCTGTTTTTGTGATTTGGTGCCGCGAAGAGACGCGCTGGGTGCGCCGCCCTGCGCGTAGGACCCAAGTGTCCGAGCCCACGCTGACTGCCTCTAGTCTGGTGGCGTTGAGATGTGGCGAGTGCGCTAGAGTCAACATGTCTTGGTATTTTGGGTTGGATTTTCTGACTTGACTGCTGCTGCTGTACAGCTGCAGTGTAGTCTACGAGTACGTATCCACGGAGAGGCGCGTGCCGAGTGCTCTTCTCTTGGTCTCTAGGCCCGAGCCCGCGCCAGCCGACTCTAGTCTGGCCACGGAGGGACGCGCCGTCCGCGCGTCGGGCGCGAAGCAACGTCGCTATACAGCTGTATCACCATCCAACTCATCGATCGTTCTGCTGCTGTTTGCTGTCGTGGATAACATCTTGAATTTAGAGAGCATGCCATTTTTCGATTTGAAAATCTGATGACCCAGGTCGTCGGATTTTGGCCCAAAATCCGACGACTTGGGTCATCGGATTCTCAAATCGAAAATTTTCCGGTCGGATTTTGCATAATCGGACTGCATAAGTAGGGTCATTCGATCTTGAGATCGAAAAATACAAATCTGAAGCTCGAAATCGAACCGCATAGGAAACGGCCTAACACTGCCCTGAAAATCCCCGAATGTTTTTTTTTTTTCTTCACCAAGGCATTCGGACGTGACTGTGGGGGCATACTGAAGGCGCCATAACTTCCAAAATCACCGATAATGTTTGCCGACACTTGGTGTGTATGTGTTGTTCAAGTTATTTCAAAGCGATTAAGGCAATCTCCCAACCGTCATTTTTTTCAGGGATCGAAAAGACAGGCCTATAACCCTAACCCTAACCCTAACCCGAATATTTTTTTTTTTTGCATCAAGGTATTTGGACGTGACTGTGGGGGCATACTGTAGGCGCCATAACTTCCTAAAACGCCGAAAATTTTTCCTGTACTTGGTGTATGTGTTGTTTAAGATACTTCAATTCGATTAAGGCAATCTCCCAAGCGTGAAATGTTTGAGGGATCTAAAAGCCAGATATATAACCCTGCCATAAAAATCCCCGAATGATTTGATTTTTGTGTTTTATCATTAAGGTATTTGGACGTGACTGTGGAGACATACTTTAGGCGCCATAACTTCCAAAATAAAAAGATAATCTCTACCTAGACTTGGTGTATGTGTTGTTCAAGATATTTCAAATAGATTAAGGCAATCTCCCAAGCGTGAATGTTTTGAGGGATCGAAAAGTCAGCAGTATATCCCTGCCATCAAAATCCCTGAATGATTTTTTTTTTTTTTTCTCATCAAGGTATTTGGACGTGACTGTGGGGGCATACTTTAGGCGCCATAGCTTCCAAAAACAAGATAATCTCTGCCGAGACTTGGTGTATGTGTTGTTCAAGATATTTCAAAATAGATTAAGGCAATCTCCCAAGCGTGAACGTTTTGAGGGATCGAAAAGTCAGCATTATATCCCTGCCGTCAAAATCCCTGAATGATTTTTTGTTCTTTTTTTCTCATCGAGGTATTTGGACGTGACTGTGGGGCCATACCCGTAGGCGCCATAACTTCAAAACACGTCGATACGTTTTGCCGAGACTTGGTGTACGTGTTGTGCAAGATATTTCCGATCGATGAAGGCAATCTTCCAAGCGTGAATTTTTTGAGGGATCGAAAAGTCAGCATTTTATCCCTGCCATCAAAATCCCTGAATGATTTTTTTTTTTTTTCATCAAGGTATTTGGACGTGACTGTGGGGGCATACTGTAGGCGCCATAACTTAAAAAACGTCGATAATGTTTGCCGAGACTTGGTGTATGTGTTGTTCAAGATATTTCAATTCGATTAAGGCAATCTTCCAAGCGTGAATTTTTTGAGGGATCGAAAAGTCTGCCTTATAACCCTGCCATTAAAATCCCTGAATGATTTTTTTTTTTTTTCATCAAGGTACTTGGACGTGACTGTGGGGGCATACTGTAGGCGCCATAACTTCCTAAAACGCCGATAATTTTTCCTGTACTTGGTGTATGTGTTGTTTAAGATACTTCAATTCGATTGTGGCAATCTCCCAAGCGTGAATAGTTTGAGGGATCGAAAAGTCAGCATTATAACCCTAACCCTAACCCTACGTACTGCCGATACATCGACGACGTGTGACCTGCCACGATTCAGCCTGAATATACAATGTAGAGCCAACCAACCGTACGGCGTCAAGAGAGGGCTCGCACGAATGAAAGATACCGTGAGCACTATAAACAAAGCTACCCAACACACGAACTGATCGCATGGCTTTGGTGGACCCTGGCGGCATATTTAGAAGAAGTTATCTTGATGTGATGAGCTCCGTTGAAGCCGTTGGTGTATAAGCTATCCCTGCGCTTATTGTAGCATTCCTTGACAAAATCATTTTCATGTGTAGGCTACATGTCGTAGTGTTGAGTGTTTCGTATTGCACGCTTGGATGCCGCTATACTTGTTTCATAAGTTGCAACTTTTTCCTGCATCAATTTACCACCCGTGAAACCCAACAAGTGCCCTAGACATGTGCCCCAAATCTAGTGTGACATTTGGCTCTATTAAAATAAACATTAAAAAGCGCGACACCAGCAAGGCTTTTCCTGTCTGTTCGTCTCGGACATACCCCCCCCCCCCCCGAACCTCAACTCCGAGCAATGGGAATGATCTATCAACCTAACGTAGTGTTGAGTGTTTCGTATTGCACGCTTGGATGCCGCTATACTTGTTTCATAAGTTGCAACTTTTTCCTGCATCAATTTACCACCCGTGAAACCCAATAAGTGCCCTAGACATGTGCCCCAAATCTAGTGTGACATTTGGCTCTATTAAAATAAACATTAAAAAGCGCGACACCACCAAGGCTTTTCCTGTCTGTTCGTCTCGGACATACATCCCCCCCCCCGAACCTCAACTCCGAGCAATGGGAATTATCTATCAACCTAACGTGTGTACGGTATGGCACCCACGAGGCAGTTTCATAGTGCACCCATCGCCGTCTGTGGAAGTTGCCAAACCAGAAACCAATCCTGCAGTTGATCCTGTCAGCCATAAGCGTGAACGCCAGCTTGGCAAGCATCGTTTAGTGAGATGCAAATCACCCTTCATGCGATCGGCCGAACACCTTAAGGCGCGTCGCACTTGGTGCAAGCAATGCCTGCCTGGTTGTTGAAAATGCGTCGTACTCCGTCCCGGCACTGTAGGAATGCGAGGTCTTCCATCATAAATTACGGCGAAACATGGCATGGGGACACCTCGCCACCAGCCGTGGGAGGGTGGTGGTCGCGTTTTTTTCGCGAGCCGAATTTATACTCTGATACAGTGTAGAGGCTGTTGACGCAGCACCTATATATCCTAAGAACCGGGTATACTACCGGGCCGATGACATCACGTGTCGAAGCACCCTTGCATGCAAACAACCTCAGGATTTCAGTCGAACACGAAATCGCAAACTCATTCATTTTGTCATGTTTTCGCCTGACCTACATGGCCGGTAGTTCCGCCTGGAAAACGTACTACTTTCTCACGTTTTATCGTTTCACATCCGGCGAGACCCTGGCCGTTAAACTGTTTTCCATGCAAGATTCACCCAAGAATATCCGCCTTCACGTGAACTTCACTTCACAGCCTTGTCCAACCAAGCGGCAATCCAGGTCGATATACCATGGAAAACAATTGTCCGAATGAAGGTCGCCGCTGTCCAATACCCTACACCGCGCTCTCCAGCCTCCTCACCCCACAAAAATGTCCCGACAATGATATGCCGCATGAACCATGCTATTTGTTCAGCCAGTAGAATCCAAGGAGAGCTGTTTGGATACAGCTCTTCTAGCCTTGGGGCGTGAAGAAAGGTCCAGTGGTGGATCGCAAACAAGCCTTCGGATAAGCACCACCCTAGAAGCATTGGCCTCAAAAACGGTCCCAGTGCCATGTTGGAATCACCCCCAGATGAACGTGAGCTGGCCGACCGCAAACCGTTTATTAACCAGAGGTAAGTGATTAAGTACAGCGCCGAGAACAAAATATCAAAAACATAGAATAAATCATAGAATCTGGCTTGAAATGTTTCCAGATCATCTCTCGACGTCGAACGAAGTGCGACCGCCAGAATCAACCTAAGCGAAAACAGCAACCCTCCGACACATATTAGGAGGCGTCCTCCGCATGGGAAGCCTTTGCGCCATTTTCGCGAAAACCTAGCGCACGTCAGTTCACTCCGGTACCAAATAATGGCAAATACCACCGCACATACTGCCGAACAGGAATCAAACAAGATTGACGCATCTGAATGGACCACCCAAAGAGGGGCCAGTGCAACCCAAGCCAACATGAACATTACTACAACAAGCAGCTTCCAAGAACCACGTGACATCAGACCCCGTGCAAACGATGGTTTTGCCCTCGAAATTATACTTGTGAGCACGAAGGCTAACGCCGTCACAGCGGTGGGCTGTATTGCGATAACATCACCCCATGTGAAGATGTCGCAGCCACCCTCCGACAAATTTGTACAAGGGTATTCTTCATCGCGGGTACCAATCGCGTCAGTGTTACCGGTAACTTTTGCCGCGAACACGGCAAGCCCGAAACTCAGGCCAACAACCTCTAGCACCCAGAACAACACCCATTCGCCGCTGATGTTCCTGAGCACGACCATTGCCTTCTCATCCTATGGTGTGGTCATTGTCGACGAACAGCACACGAGCCAGCAAGAGTCCAAGGGTGAGATAGAGCCATTGATAAGGTGATTGTTGTTGAAAATAATAGGAGGCACTAGTATGGTAAGCGGTAAGGAAAACAATACAAACATCCCGAGCATAATGTGTGAGCATGGAGTTTGGCTATGGTCCTTATTTGATAGTTGGGTTTCGCATCGCAGTTGCGTACGTGTGCGCCGTCGATTAGCATGGTTAATCGTAGCATACAAGGAATTTATCAGCGTCCCCAGTGTTGGAGCTTACCACATCGGTGATGAAGAGAACTGCTGCAGCTCCAATCACTAGCTGTACGTCTTCGTGCGCGGAGTAGAACAGTACCCGGATAGAAGCCCCGATCAGAGTTAAAAACGTGGCCAGTAGAAGTACACCGAATAACCTCCGTCGAGTAAGCAAGACGAAGCCCGGCCCGCGTCCTTCGAATACAAGAGCACATCCGCACCAGACATCTGCCGCTGCTATCGATAGTATAAGGTACATCGCGCCCGTTATGGCCAAAATTGAGTATTCGCCCGTGGTCTCGGAAGAAGTACCATTCTCCAGATTAGGCTGCTCGGGTTGGTTTCCTGAAGCGTACCACAGCCCGGCGTAGCACACGGCTTGCGACTAGAAAGTGGTGGGTTCGCGGAATTGGAACGGACTGAATTAGACGGTGACAAGAACGACAGTGCAATCTATTTAACATTTATAGGATTTTGTTCCACTTGGAAAAAACGATTTACAACAACAACGTGAATGTTTCGACATTAGGGGTACACGGCCGTTCTATCAGCTTCAATAGCCCGACACAGCCGGATATTTGCGCCGTGTCACCACATGTACATAGTACGGTCGACCACGGTACGTCATGAAATCTTTATCCGCGCGGACAAAGAAGAATCCAGGGCTCTTTGCGTGCGGACGTTCGCAGCCCACAGAAATTAACATGTACATGGTACTGCTGCTTGTGCTCAGGAACACGACGCATACTATCAATTGCATATTGAGGAGTTCAGTGCTGGAGAGAGGATTGAGTAGCAGGACATTGGGGTAAAATGATGTGCGAGCCTGTCGACGTCACTCGTCGTAGTTTCTTGTGAGACAGAGTCATGGAGACAGTTCGGGAAGAGAATACAGAGATATTTCCGGCCTACTGTCTTGGGTCATCAGCCGCGCTTTCGCGTGCCAGCTTCCTCCATAGCTGTGGAGATCGACCAATATACTAGTGAAAGCAGGGGTGATTTTCTATTGGTAAGCGTAGCCAAGGCCAGCTTAGAAAGGTTGGAATCTGCTTTCAGCATGTCTGATGCAAATGATGTGCAAAGCCAGGAAGCCAGGGTCGGAGCAGAGAGGGAAAGGATGAACGAGAGAAAGAGGAGGTGCCGCTCAAGCAGCAGCCCGATCCCAGCAAAGCTGAATAGGGCCACCGCTGGTACATCGCTTGGCACTGGTGACCAACACGCTGGAAAGGAGCAGCTGCAGAGCCTGCAGTATCTCCAGAAAAACAGTACGTAAGACGAATAGCAGTCAGAAGATTGCTGCATTTTCCGCGATAACAGAGCGCAACTGCCGCCACCGCTGTTGCCTCTGCCGCCACAACTACCGCTGACACTTCCGTTGACGTTGTCAACGCCGCCACCACTGGCATTGTTGCCGCCGTCATTACTGTCACCACCGCAATACGCTAGTCAAACCAGGCGTATGCCTGACCTGTGGGTCCGGTTTGCGCGAGAGGAGGGAAAGAGAGAGGGAGCTAGTTGGCCAGCAGAAGGAACCGGGAGGAAGGCGAAGTTTAGGCAGAATCCTTTGCCTGGGCTGCTGGAGCGGTACGCCCGCAGGTTGTTGATAGAGACACGTTGCCCTCAAGGAAGGAGACGAGGGAAGGAGGGAGGATGGGTGGTGGGGCAGGAGGCTGCATCGTCGGTTGGGGGTGGGAGCACGGACGCAACAAGAGGCGCTGCTCCAGGAGGGGGCGGGTAAACGAAAAGGCACCGAGACTTCACCAGCAAGGATTTACGTCCGCATAAGGCACGAGCGACTTTGTTTTTTTTGCTTGCTGGTGTGATTCTGCACATCTGAGATCGCGATTGAAAGATGTTGGAGATTGGAGAGAATGGAGGTATGATCCACTGGTGTATTCGTAGCTTCTCTCACTGAAGTTAACATGCAGACGTGCTGCAGGACGTTTCTTTTCTCTCTATTTCTCGGTTGTCTTGATAAGCGATGTAGCTACGTATCGGTTTGAGTACGAGTAAAACGTAGAAGTTAGAACAAGAAAAATATAGTTATGAATAACGAGTTTCACTTTCCACACGCGCATGTATTGCTGCTGTTTGTATCATATTTCAGCAGTACAGCATTACGAGTATTTGCGTGGATCACATACATGCCGAATTTCGGGTAGATTGAGATACGTTATCGCGTGAAGACCATGAACCCAGTGACTGCGCAAACACACGTCGCCCGTGTGTACCAACCTGAAGTCATTGCGTATCATACCCAGTATGAGAGGTTTGATAAGCCCTGCCGAGGCTGGCAAACATTTGCGTTGCCTTGGTGTTGGCGACTGGGGCGAGAACAGCAGAAATATAATTAGGTGTTGAACCCTTCAGCCCAACAACAGCAGTCCTTTTGTTTGAGGCAACTCACATGCTTGCGTCATTGTTTGCGTGCAATTCGTTGATGAGTTGCTGATGGGCCAGATCACCCGTGCTGCTGCCTCGTGTCAAAATACGATACATTTGTAAACGGAATAGTACTTGGTGTGAGTACAGCATGCTATTATATAGTACTGAGAGCACAACGGAGTATTCATAGCACAAAGTTGAGTACCAAACTGTCTGGACCGCAAAGTAGAACACCCCCTCGCCCAGCATATCCCTTGCCTCGGTATTACTGCTGATGATGGAGCTATGGGTATGAGCCGTAACGAAAACTTAGGGATAGCACCGCTCCATATGTTCACCAAGTAGGACGATTGAATGAGATGCCACGCGTACGTACAGCAGTATATAGCGGTCGAGGAACATGCATGGATGCCGTGTGGTATCACATGATATATCACATATTTAACGAGAAGCTGTTCATCGGCAGTGGCATTTGAGAAGTTGAATTCTAGTGGTATTGCTGTAGAAATTGGTGGCAGTGAGGCGCGACTTCAGTACATGCAGTAGTCATATCTGCGATGCATCATGCTGGGTGAATACGAGTTGCTGTGGTGAACCAACACGAACGAATATCTACGTACGCGGGGTTATATATCCGTGACGTTTGGGTTCAATATTTCACGAAAAAAAAATCGTCAGAAGCAGCAGCAGCGGGAGCGGTAGGGCACACAAAGCCAGGATCAGCGTCGCTGTACGCTAAGCCTTGTCTTATTGGTCTAATACTTCAACCCTTTGTACACGTATTCGACTCTGTCGTGTGTTTCCTGGTTCCCCACCTCGAAATTCGGCATACTTTGAGGACGAATAACTTGCACCGGACATGTTGTGTCCAACTTTTCGTAGCAGGTGCCACCACTACTCCTGCTGTATGACATCTACAGTAGAGCTTCTCCAGCAGCAAAACAGCAGCAGCAGCAGCAGCAGCAGCAGCAGCAGTAGTAGCAGGAGGAGTAGCAGAAGGACACACGAGGCCAGGGTTAGCGTCGCTGTATGCTCGGCTTGTTGGTCTAACCCTAGGAGTTTTGTGCACGTATTCGATTAATATTATATATAGTGTGTTTCCTGGTTCCAAACTCGAAATTCGGCATAATGATTTCAAGTCGAAAAATGCACAACCTGACATGTGTGCAACAAAGTTTCTCGCAGCAGGTGCCACCACTATTGCTGCTGTACGACATCTACAACAGAGCTCCTCTTCCTCATTCGTTTCCTCCTCAGTAGGAAGGTGGGCCTGGTAGTACCACCTGCAGCATGTCTCAGGGACACGACCCGAACGCTGCTCTGGACAGGCGTATGCTGCCTACGACTACTCGTAGAGTTGAGTTTCGTTAGGTAGAACTCAAGTAACAAAAACCGTTTAAAAACAACTACGGTTCGTTTCTTTCAACTATGGCCCAGTCATGTATCTACACACGTTCCCGCACCTAGCTCAACCAACTCTGAACGACTTACAACCGCACCAGCTCAAAAACATTTCAGTAGTGTGTGTGCGTGCACAGAGCCCGCCGGGAATGGCATTGGTGTCGTGTGTGTTGAGCATGATGGGAAAACGTTGCCGAAAACAATGTTGAATAACACACACAGTGAGACACACACGCACAGAGAAACTAAAACCAAGGCACCCAACGTACGCTTGTACGATTCGGTTATGTCGAGGCATATGCTCTTGGAAAAACAAGAAACAAAATGATCTGTTGTGAGTTAGGGGATCCCCCTAGTTAGGGGACCCCTTTTGTCTTACCGAATCCTCATTTGGCTTAGGGGACCCCCCCTTACCTTAGAGGATTTCCCCTCCCCTTAGGAGATCCCCACTCACCTCAGGGCATCCCCACTCGCCTTAGGGGATCCCCTCTCGCCTCATGGGATCTCCAAAAGGCGAGAAGGGATCCCCAACGGCCTTTGGAGATCCCCACTATGTGCGTATTGTATGTGCACCCAACATGTACGAATAGTATGTGATACAGCGTCTCTATTTAATTTCCTCTTTTGAAATTATCGTGAGAGTGGGGGGATCCCCCAACACCATTTGGGTGATGTTGCAATAGCACCCAAATGTGATATTGGATATTATGTTCACCCAAATGCGATATTGGATATCATGTTGTGAAGCTATGTTGTGAAACTGTTATAAACGTAAGGTGAGAGGGGATGTTGCGACGTAGGGGATCCCCCTAGTTAGGGGATCCCTTTTGTCGTACGGGATTCCCGTTTGCCTTAGTGGATCCCCCATAATAACTACATGTTATTAAGCATGAAATTTGGGTCCCAGTCCTTATGATAATGAGGGGATCCTATTCGCGGGATTCCCTAACTAGGGGGATTCCCTAACTCGCAACAATATCCCCTAAATCCCGTAAGGCAAATAGGATCCCCTCATTGTAATAAGGACTGGGACCCTAATTTCATGCTGAATACAATGTAGTTATTATGAGAAGGCAAATGGGGATCCCGTAAGAGAAAGGGATCCCCAGTTGCGTTAGGGGACCCCCCATAATAACTACATGGTATTCAGCATGAAATTTTGGGTCCCAGTTCTTATTATAGTATGGAGATTCTATTTGCCTTGCGGGATCCCCACCTGGCTCAGGGGATATCCACTCTCGCCTTACGTTTATAGCATTTTAACAACATGGTTTCACAACATGATATCTAGCATCACATTTGGGTGAACAACATGATATCCAATATCGCATTTGGGTGATATTGCAACATCACCCAAACGGTGTTGGGGGATCCCCCATTTCTCACGATAATTTCAAAATAAGAAATTAAACAGAGACGCTATATCACATACTATTTGTTCATGTTGGGTGCACATACAATATGCACATGATGGGGGTCCCCTAAGGCCGTTGGGGATCCCCTATGCCTGTTGGGGGTCTCCTAAGGCGAAAGGGGATCCCCTAATGTGAGTGGAGATCCTCTGAGGTGGGTGGGGATCCCCCAAGGAGAGAGGGAACCCCCTATGGAAAATGGGGACCCCGTAAGACAAAAGGGATCCCCTAACCCCTAACTCGCAACAGGCTCGCGCGCCTCAGTGGAAGAGGAATTGACAAGCTGGGAATGTATGAAAAGAGCAAAACACCCTACGCGAACATTTTCGCTTGATTGCGCGACGAATCATTTGTGTGTGTCGAGTCAATCAGTCCTGCAGAGGTGACATCTGATTTCACACAGGGGGATTAACTGGACGACCCAAGCCGTGGCGACGCTATGAGACCGGAAGGAGCGGATTCGCGGTGGAGGAGGCGGAGGCAACAGCAGTAGTGGTTCGGGCATGAGGGTGATTTTGAATGAATTGTGCCTGCCTGTGTTTCTGGGTAAACCGTTTAATTGGTTGTGTTATTTTTTCATTTTTCTCCCGGCCGGTTTGATTGATACCTGGTATGTTTTCCGCTGAGAGCTTTGATGTTCTACGATGTCAAACAATCTCAGTGTGCGGCATGATACCCAGGACTGGAGCGACAATGAACTGCATCAGGGGGCGCGTACGGTTCAAATCGGATGTTTTTGATTTGGAGTTTTGATAAACATCCTGTTCATCGCCTTTCGTATACGTTTGTCGGGCGGGGTTTGACCTATGCTTGCAGTAATATAGAATGCACGTGGATGGAGTTTTTGCGATGACGTTTGTACAGTGCGGAGTCAGGTTTCCTGGTTCAACTACGCCCCGTACTGGGTACTGGTATACCGAGGTGTTTACCTGACTAAAGGTGATGATACTTCTGTTGTCGCCTGACATTGTATTTCGAGAGTTTTACGTAGGTGTTTCCAGCAGAGAGAGGCTGTTAATTAGAGGTTTTGAGTGTTGATTTGGGGATTTGGGTTTTGAGTTTGAGTTGTGTGTTTTCGGTTTCTGAGGCTGCCTCTTATGGTATGGGAGCCGCAACCGGGAAACAAGATAGGTTTTTAGAGAGATCCAGCAAAGATTTCGTGCCAGATCCGATTTATCGAATACTATCGATGGACCACAGCAGAAATATCTACAATATTTTCAATATTTCAAACACAAATGGCCTGGTCAGACAAAACCAGACACCAGTTCTGTACCGTCTCAGAGCTGGCCGAAACTGGTTTTGAACCCCACACAGGAGGGATAACGCGGCGGGCATAATACTTCTACATGTCATCGCTACTACTGATATACTATGTCGGTATCTTTGACACGGTGTGCCGGCATATAGCGATAGCTAGAGACTCCAAGCTCTGGTGATGGCGAACAACCGACTACACCGCATGCTCTTGGTTGTCGTTGTGTTCTTGGTGAGCTTTCGGCAATGTTGACGCTCTCCTTCCTGATGCTGCAGCAGACTGCCAAGTTTGAGGACCCTGCGTCGAAAGAAGCCAACCCAGTCCAGAAGCTCGAGTCTGCGAATGCAAACCCCATGTTACCCGGCGGGTACCAAACATGATGCATGGTATGTGTACTGCTGCGTGTCCGCCGAATTTAAATATTGCGGCCACTCCACCTTCCAACACGTTCCAAACTCAAACGAACCACCGGCATACTTACTCACACAAAACTCCGTAAGATAGAAAATACGAAACTCTATATTTGAATCTGGGCCATACGAAAAACAAAACTATATGCCAGTTCTGTTTTCCGGTTTCGGATCCCATAGTATTCAGCCTGACTTTAACAGAAGTTGGTTATGATATTGCGACGTATCAACGCGGCTACGTATGTCGTACCTTGCCATGCACGAAGAAGGGGAGATCACAGTATAGTCTTTTAAAATTAGCAGGGGGCGTGTTGATCGTGTTTAGGAACACGACGCATAGGATCCATCGTTTATTGAAGGGTTCCATGTCGGGGAGATATTCTGGTAGTCAGACTTTGCAATATCGGGATGATGTGGGAGCCTATCGATGCCACTCGTTGTAGCTCCTTGGCAGCCCGAGCCAGCTCGAACGCTCGGTAAATTACTAAAATGTCGTTCTGCATTACTTTTTCGACAACACGCTTTCCCGTGCCAAAGACGTCTATACCTTTAATGATCACTCTACAGGTACACTAAAGGATAATCCGGATTGGACTTGCATTCATGGAAACATATAAGGAGGGTTATAACTGCCTGCTATTGTCCAGCCTCTCGCTATACACGCCCCTTTAATGTAAAACACTTGAACCAAGGTATTTCAAGTGTTTTGCGCTTACAGTGATGATTATCCAGGCCGCAGCGGCTTGAGAGCGCGACACAAGAGCCAATTTGTCTCCTTCGAAGGATTCGCCGCACGCCCACAGATACACAGAGTCCGGTAGAATATCGCCAACCTTGAAATCTGATCCAGGCCAAGGTGTTTTGACCACCGCCGCTGATTCTTCGTTATCCGCACCCGTGGGCTCCGACGTTTTAGACGGAGTCAATCGTGGGTCCACCATTGACATTGACGATGTTCGAACACCGACCCGTGCAGCCGGCGATCCTTTCATCGAAACTAGACTCTCCATGAGGTCTACCTTGGGTGTCAAGCAAAGCAGGCGCAAACATTGTGACAATAAACGAAGGAGGGTCAGTGTACGATGTAGTGAAGATATATCGAACTCTGCAACTTCGTCCTATGCGAGCCAGGCCAGCGCGGCGCGGTGCGGTACCCACCATTTGACAGCCTAATATATGCCATATTCGTATCCCCGATATTAACCTCTAATCTTGCAAAAGGGGGCCATCGTTGTCAACCACACCCGCCAGGTCGCATGCCCAAGATCTACCGTGCTTACAACCCCGAACCATCCCGCTCAAGTAGCTTAGGGTGGCGGTCATCAGAGCCAATGGCAGTGCCGTGTCGATTCTGCCTGCCATCGTTACCGAAGCGGTGCTCGTGGTGTTCGTCGAACCAAGTAGTTATTCACCGATGCTCTCTGCGATGTTCTCTAAAACCGGAAGGTGGTTGCCGACACTTGTCGTTTACACGGAACGCGGGAGGAAGTCGCCGGAGCGAACCCCAACTTCTCCCTCTTCGTCTATTTTCTCAGCCCCGCTGCCCACCCCCACGAACGGCGTCTCTGCTGCCGTCTCTTCCGTAGTTGATCCCTCCTCTGGGGCTGCTCCCTTTTTTAGGGCTGGTGCCGTCGCGGCAATAGGGCTCCGAACTTTGCCACCGATGCCGTAGTTTTATGCCGCCATTGTGTCGACGGGGTTTCGGACGATCGAGGAAAATAAAGCGAGCAAGACGCAGGAACAGGTGGTATGGCATCAGGCGAGGAATTCAGAGAAATGACACATTGTCAGAAGACGCGAGTCGGACCAAGCTGTGGATGAGGGAGCTTGAGCCGTTCACAGAGCGGCGGTTCAAAAGCTGCGTTGGAGACGGTCTGATATGACAAGCTCATGTCGTGCAATGTTGAGCTGATGCTAATAATATATTGTGGTGAGTGAGGAAATGCACGCGACCACCACACATAAATATGATAGATGCCATTATTATATTGGTACGAAGTAGTGACACGCAAAGAGGGGTTTTCTTTCTTGCCCATGACACAACTTGTCTTGATCGATAATACGTATATCTCACAATCAAAATGCAAGGCTACCAGCTCGACTCTGTGTATGCCGTACACTCTCGGTAAGATTGTGTACATCGCTCACCAGCAAGCTTGCTCTTCGGTCAGCTTCGCCTTGAGGTTTCCTGGTCCCAAGAAAGCTAGGACGTTTAAATCTCGTTTCTTCCTCATCTTCTACACGATCTGGTCCATGACTGGTCGTCGCGTTACGATACACAGGGGGGCAACGGCACTTTTGTGCACTCTTCTCTGCCGGAGGTCCACCTCTTTTCAACGTCCTCCTTTTTAATGTAGCTAATATGTGACGAGATTTGTTGGCGTGTCGTTGCATGACTCTGTTTACACAGCAGTCCGCAGGAGGAAGTAGCGGCTGAGCTAGGTCAAAGAACGGAGAAATCATTCATGTGCAGCTACGGTTAAGATCACGGCATTGTACTTATCGACCGCCGTTGACACTAGGTACAATGGTACGTCGCGTACCACGACTTCTGCCGAACTGGCTGGTACGCAGCGACAATGTGACGTATGTAGAAATACTACAAGGCAAGACATGCCTAGTACCAACAATTAGGTTTAGTATACGCCGATTTAAGTATTTGTTTTTGGCAGACCGACATCCAAGCAGTGGTGCCGACCACAGCCATTCCAGTTGCATCATTATTAATAGTGGTCCACAATTCGGGGAGGGAGTGCGTGACCTCTTTTGTTCTCAAGAAGATTGGACAACATCTTTGAAGCGATGAGATGGTGTGCATTTGTCGGGCTGCAGGTTTTGTTGTTGTTGTTGTTGTTGATGTGGTTGTTTTGGATCATCCAAGGCCATCACTTCAGACTCCTATCAAATTCGTAGGTTCTGTAGTGCTATGGAAATTCGTCGACGACCTGGACGTCTGCCGATCGCCGGCTCGCATGGTGCCTAAGGTGGTGCCGAGCCCCATCACATGACACATATATAAGAACCTGTTCATCTCACCCGGTATTATCATCAATATTATAGCTTGAGACTGAACCCCTACCGCTCCATCTCCTTTGCAAACAGAGGGTGATGTTGCTTTCCCACAACAATTATTGCGCCCTTGTCAGAATCAAATCCGCAAACTCTACCATGACGCCCGCTTCCCGGCGTCATGTTCGGCTCTGTGTTGTCCTTGTCCCCCCCCCTGGTATGGTGTAGCTGACAGGGTAGTTCGAACCCTTGCCTGGAAAAGAATCATGAACGACTCGTGATGGGTTGTGAGCCCTTATATCCCAACTTCGGCGTCCGCTGGGCGAGTATTCTAGGAATAGATCGACCCCCGCTTGTCCCCCGACCCCTACACCCATTTTTCTTGGCCGATGAGGTTCCCGCTCAGCACTTCTTCTACCCCTAAGCGATTGAGCCGACCCTTGTTGGTGAGGGCGTGGCACTGTAGTGCGAGCCCTCGTCCCGGGACCCGCACATGTTCTGATAAGAATAGTAGCTGTCCACGTCTTTGATGCGGCGAGAGGTCGCTATCCCTTAGAAACGGCGTCCCTAAACAACTTTTGTTTTTTTTGAGAATATCAAACATTTACATCGACTAACGCAAAGCCGAGGGATTTCACAGGTAAGTTCAGTAAAAAGAGGTGCGTGCTAAGTAAGGAGTGCTTCTCAGCTGGGAAGTGATATAAATACCCCCGAGGGTTCGTGAAGGCCAAGTGCCCTCGGCCGGCGGTACGTGTATATAGGTATTTGCACGAACCCCGGTACCAATACATTGCTGTATTGGGCCTCCGATCGTAGTTGCTTCGCCCAACCGCTTCGACCAGCCAGGGTCGCACAGCAAGCGAGAGCAACAACATAGACACCCAAACAGCAGCAGTCAAAACCACACATGTCGCCGGCGTCAGCTCTCTACCAGCTCCCCAGCAGCTCTCCATCGGCAATAAAGTAGATGCCCCAAATCCACCAGACCAATTAAAATACTTAATTAACTATTGGTATTACTGATCACTGCCGGCGAAGCCGGCGAATTACCGCTTCCGGGAATTACGATACTTACTACTGCTGGTGCTATTGTTGCTGCTACTACCGCTGCTGGTTTATTGGCCTGCCCGGAAGTTAAATATCACTTGCACACCAGCTATGATGTGAAAAATGTACACTAATGGCCAGACGACGTTCAGAATTATTCATGTGTGATATCGAAATGCCTTATTGCAGTTGCGCACATCCCGCACAAGCTCATCATGCTCTTAGAGTACGCCTACGAGGCAATCAACACGCGGCTCCGGAGACACAGAACAGTGCTACTGAACGTTTATCACAAACATATGGAAGCTGCGTAGGCATTTTCATAACAATGTGGTATCATAAGCGTATCTCCTGCTGGCACTGCAGTTGCTGCTTTGCGTTCGTGGTGTCTCGTGCCCTGCTTCCGTGAGTACCCGGGTAAGTCGCGGCCTGTGGTACAGCATTAAAGTCGACACCGGAAGGAGAGACCATGCTGGTGCCACTACACGAGTACACTATTTACTTGACGGGCATTGTTTCAGCAGTGTAACACTACCGGGGTTCGTGCGAATACGTAAGTAGGCGCACGCCCGGCCGGGGGTACTTGATCTTTACGAACCGTCGGGGGTACTGATACTACGTCCCGGAATCTACGGTAGTAGTACTCGACGACAAAGGGTACTTGATCTTGACGAACCATCGGGGGTACTGATACTACGTCCCGGAATCTACGGTAGTAGTACTCGACGACAAAGGGTACTTGATCTTGACGAACCATCGGGGGTACTGATACTACGTCCCGGAATCTACGCTAGTAGTACTCGACGACAAACCTCAGATATATCTGACCGAAACCCTTCACCTGCTACGCCATCACACAAGCACACCAGCCACCACATTTACGTCGATATATACCCTAAATCTATCGAATTCCAAGTGGGACTCAACCCGTTCGGCATGACGACGACGGGCCATTTGAATATAATAAGCTAGCTCTGCGCGTGAGGTCCGTTTTATAGCTGGTACCAGCGCTATCGGTGTCCGTTGACCGTTGTGCGCAGAGGGTACTTGATATTTACGAACCATCGGGGGTACAGATACTACGTCCCGGAATCTACTGGAGTAGTAGTCGACGACAAAGGGTACTTGATCTTGACGAACCATCGGGGGTACTGATACTACGTCCCGGAATCTACGCTAGTAGTACCCGACGATAAACGTCAGATATATCCAATCGAAACCCTTAACCTGCTACGCCGTCACATAAGCACACCAGCCACCACATTTACGTCGATATATACCCTAAACCTATCGAATTCCAAGTGGGACTCAACCCGTTCGGCATGACGACGACGGGCCATTTGAATATAACAAGCTAGCTCTGCGCGTGAGGTCCGTTTTATAGCCGGTGCCAGCACTATCGGTGTCCGTTGACCGTTGTGCGCAGAGATGAACTTCGTTCATTTCGACCAACCACAGCGAAGAAAACTGACAGCAGCCGTCATCATTTTTTTCATTAGAGACCAACAAAGCTCACAAGCATTTCATTAGACCAAGAATTAGAAAAAAGGGGAAAACCTTCGTATAGGACTAACCCTAACCCTAACTGAGGATACTAAAAGTTACGATGAGCAGCAGCAGCGAGAGAAGGAGGAGATGGAAGGTGGCGATCCATCTCCTCCAACAGCCTTGCCACCCTCGCCACCTCTGCTCACCTCCGCCCCTCTTCAGCTGCTAGCTTCGCTAGTGCTGCACACGTTTCTGCCTCGGCGTGCAGCCGGTGTTCACGCTCCCCGGAAAGTTTGCTGCCGTGACAAGTCGCAACCGCTCCTCGGTTCCCAGTGACAATTTTCGTTCCTCGGCTATTAATAGACTCTCGGCCGAATGGCAGAGCTTCGGTCTCAGCAGCACATTTGACCACAGCCTCGTCGCGTGCACGGGCAGCACCGTCATGTCGTCGCTCCAACGCACGATAGTCGCGGCGCTCCGCTATGTTCTCGGCGCGCTTGTCTCTCCCCGCTACTCCATTTGCTTTTCCCGTGCGGGCGAAGAAGTCCTCGTTCGTTTTTTTTTTCCAGCTCCCTGTACTATTTATAGTAATTGGTGGGTAATGAGGCGCGACCTCAGTAATGCCTGCAGTAGTCAAATCTGCGCTGCATATGCTGGGCGAATACGGATTATTCTGTTTTGTGCTGAACCAACACGAACGAACATCCACCGACGCCGTCGTTGATGAATCTCAATATCGTAAATGTTCTTGGCCTCTTCGGCTCTTGGTATATGAGCACAGCAGTACGCACACACCAAATACTGGATTTTGTCGTGTGTATCCTGGTTTCCACCTCGAAATCCGGCATAATAATTTGGAGACGAAAAATCTGCACTGCTGGAATCACAAAACTTGTATTCGTATTGTATCTCTCAGGGATTGAAGAATCGGCATGGACACTGGTTGTTGTGCTGGATATCGACGGGAAGGAAGAACTAGAACACACAAGCACACCTGAAATGTTTTTTCAACAGCAGTATTTTCTGGTTGAATTCAGCATAATTTGATGACGAAATATTTTTATTTTGTCCAACAAAAAGAGCTTCTTTCTCGTAGCAGGTGCCACCACTACTTCGTACTGATGTACGACATCTACGGCAGCAGCAGTAGTTCTTCTGCAACAAAAACAGCAGCAGCAGCAGCAGCAGCAGTAGGACGCACGAGGCCAGGGTCAGCGTCCCTGTACGCTCGGCTTGTGTGTGAACCCTTCGTACATGTGTTTCCTGGTCCCGCACGCATAGTTTGAAGACGAAACTTCTACAACCTGACGTGTGTCCAACAGAGCTTCTAGGAGTGCCACCACTCCTATTGCTGTACAACAACTATACAGCAGGTCTTCTCCTGCTTCTCCGTCCCCTCATCAGTACGAGGATGGACTTGACAATACGACCTGCAGCATGTCTCGGGGACATGGCCCGAACGCTCGATGCTGTGGACAGATACAGTCTGCCTACGAGTACTTGTAGAGCTGGGTTTCGTGAGGTAGAACTAAAAAAACAAAAAACTTTATAACGTGTATATTTTTTTACTGTTAGTTCTGTGTTTTTTCAACATGGCCCAGCACAAACATGTGCCTACATACATACGTTGCCGCACCTAGCTCGACCAACTGTGAACGACTTACCACTGCACCAGCACGAGAAGGTTTCGTTTGTGATTGCGCGTCCACAGAGCCCACCGGGACTGGAATTGGTGCCGTGTGCGTTGAGCGCGGTGGTCAAACGTGGCCCAAAAACATATTGAACCACACACATCCACACACACATCAGAGAAACTCAAAGCAATGTTATGATACTGCTTTGCATGAGGTTGAAAGCCCGGTAAATACCTGGGTTCAGTCACTGGGAACGTATTTGTAGTACTTGGAAGGCGTATCTTAGATGAAAAACCAGGGGGTTTCCAGAGGCGCACGAGCTTGGTCTCAGTCTCCGCGTGCACGAAAGGAATAAAACTGCTTAGCTAAGCAAACAACACACTTGAGTACCAACGTTTACTGACCTGTCCAGGGATACAAAGTGTCCCGCAACCCTGATCTTAACAAGTGGCGTCTTCGGCTTAGGACTTTCCGCTTTTTTGTCGGTTTGCGTTGTTTGTCACTGTTTTTTTTTTTTTTGTTTGCTTTCCTATTGTTGTAGAGTAAGTTTGTCCCGGCCACTGCACGATGGAGACTCAAGAGGTGGAAGGGTTTGCCTCCCCTCACGGTGGCCGAGCCACGGAGGGCCAGGGCCCCTCGGTGCCCCACCGCCCAAGGCCCGTCGACCGCCAACCCGGTTCAGCGAACAACCCTTTCGTACCTCCTTGGGCCCCAGACAACGTTTGTACGTCCTTTTTTTTGCCTTCACTTCGGTCTTCGTTTTTTTTTCTTCAGCCTTCGCTTCGGCTTCTGTCTCCTTCTGCATTCGTCTTTCTTTGTTTTCACTTTGGGTGATTTCTTCCTTTCGCCTCCGCTTTGGGTTCTGTCTCTCTCTACTTTAATCTCCCTTTTAGTGGTTGTTCTCAGCGAACACCCCCTCTTCGTAGTGTTTGGGTCTTATTACGAGGTGTGGGGGGATCTATAGCCTCATTCGTTTTGTTTTGAATAGCCGCATCTTCGACCACCTTTTTCCTGGCCATTTGGGATGAACTTTGTCATCACCCTCCGACTATCTTGTGGTCTGCGTATGCGACTATTCAGGGTGGGCTAATGTGATATGGGTGGAGTATTCATGGGATATAGATATAGATAATACGTTGCAGTCTTGTAGTCTCCCGAATACGAGAACAATCTAAAGAATGGATTAACCCGGTGGATATTCCGTTAGTCGAGAGTAACGTTCTTTTAGGAATGTTCCCTAGGGCGGATAGCCCGTTAGACGAGAGTAATGTTCCTTGACGCAGATAGGACTACGAAGTGGGAAGTTCCTATATTAGCAGAAGAACGATCGGTAGCCATAGGAAAGTTCTGTAGGAGTACATCAGATAAGAGGAATTTAGGAGAGCTTGTGGCATGGGATGGGGCCAGCATATCTGGGCGTCGAGTCCCGCCCCCCTACCTCTCACTTCTCTACCAGAGCACCTCCTCAGCTCTCGCCATCAATAAGAAGATCTAAATCAGAAGAAGCGAAGCACTGCTTTCCAGCTGCCAGAACCACCTGCGTCCCTTACCACTACCCTTACCACTACCCTAGAGCGGTCACCGCATCACATATCCGTGTGCGGCATACCACGACCTAGGTTTATGTAACCTCGATTCTTCATAACAGTCGATGCCGCTCTACAGCCGGGTACATTATACCAAAACACGCTTAAAATCACCCCGCTGTTTTTGAGATCAACAACGAACGGAAAAAAACATTCCGGTTGCTATATTATTTTACAACATATGTTTTTATACGTCTGGGCACACTATGGACAGCCACCTCGTGACGTATCGGGAGTTAAAAGCGATGCAATGCTGACCTTCCGGTATACTCTATTCGAGTTATTTTGGAGCTCCATGACAGTTCGGAAATGCTGACAAATGTCCAGTCTATTGGTTGTTACGTTTGGGAAAAAAATCATAATATTCACCATGCCGCCGATTTCTGGTCGATACGGACATCATGCGCAGAGCTAACCTAGTGTGGGCGTTACCCCTACCAGACCAGAACAACACTCCTTTCATTTTCCACAAAAATGAGAGTCCTCGGTTTCTTGGCCTTCTGTCGCTCTTCGATACTGTGGCTCGTGGGCAAGCCATGTGTGACCTCAATGAAATATGAAACGTGCTTGCATTAGGACTAGCACTTGTTCCGTGTATATTTTTGACATTAATCAACTCCGAGCCACATCGCTTACTACGGCGTCTCGTTCTTGCGCCAATTAGACTACAATATTCGATATGTTAGTATGATACATACGACTGGCAACCATGTGCTCTTGTTTGAGCACGAAGCGCAAAATACCTCGATTTGATACAACCTAAACTGAACCCACAATATGAAACCATGGTATAAATATAGCGTTGACCAATGAAAAACATGTCCACTCCAACTTCAACGGCTCATACAGCTTTGTGAACCATGAATGAGGCGATGAGCAAGCATTGTACACCCCACACGGCCCTCACCCCTGGTGTTTATACCTGGTACACTACTGCTGTAATGTCCCCCTACAATGTGTATATGCAGTTTCTCCCCCCGAAAGGGGGGCCAGTTGAACATCACCCAGGAGTGCTCGACAACAAGAGGAAGCGACCTACACTCCTTGCCAATGTCAAGATGAAAAAAAAACACAATGCGGAAGGATCTCTGGACGAAATTACCAAAATCGAGTGTTTTCAACCCTTGCACTTTGCTGAGGTATACCTCCCCTGCCTGCCTGATCTCGTAACCCAAACCCCTGCACCACTAGCATCAAGTAGCACGTATAGCCAAGTGCACTCTAACCGAACAGGTTTCCCAACCCCAATAATCTGAAACTCACCACCCCGTATGATGTTCACGCGAGATAATGCGGGCGGCGAATTTCGACGGCGTAAAATCGACATAACTCCTGATGAGTTACAAATTTGGCACCAAAATTGTTGGAGCCTGTCTTGCGACCACGTCGTGAAATTGCAGTCATGAGACAATACAAAGATTGAATATCGTCCAACCAATGCCTACAAGTTGGCGATGAATACATTGTGTTGACAAATATTTTGCTCCGCGAAAATCCTAGTCATAGTCCGTGAAAATCCTAGTCTTAGGCCACTTTGTATGCAGTCGGAAGCACGGATTGAAAAAGCCGGTTTCCGATCGGAAATAAAAATTGGCGTTCTTATGCAGTTGAGAAAGCGCCTTTTCAATCCAAGAGTTTTCGCTTATGATTTCGAACTGGACCAGACAGTCGACAAAACTGAGATGTTCGATCAAACTCGCCAGTCGGATTCATGCATCGGAAATGTTAGAAATTCTCGCGGCATACTCGTACGAGTATCACACACCCACACAACACGACATACGACACATTTCCACACCACAACATCGGCGACGCCGGCTTGGCTGCTGTCACTTCTGCTGCTGCTCGGCGCGAGTCAGAGTGATACATCCTTATCGACGCCCGACAGCAGCACGTGACGGCACCAGATGGCCGCAGTGCGTGGTATCGATGTCTCTCGAAGAAAACCAGCACCACGATGGCCTCGACGACGAAATGGAGATAAAATGCATCGCGTGTGAAGCTCACACGCTGCTCGAGGAAGAAACGAGACATCAGCATGTATGTGTGGTTGGGCGCAGCTGCTGGAAGATGAAGACCTCTCTGAACCCACGGGCGTTACGGCGAAGCAGTTTCGAACCGACTTCCGCCTGCCCTACACTTTTTCTTGGAGCTATTAATAGTCAATAGATTGAAAGTCACCCCCTTACATCAAACGTCTCCAGAAAAAACACAAACACTGCTGTATACTCGATCCGACGGACATTAAGAAGGGTAGCTATTCACAATCCGGTCGGAAAAATAGCCGATCGGAAGCGGCTTTTTGCAATCCCAGTTTCCGACTGCATATGAAGTGGTTGAGGCTATCCCTGGTAGAGGTCGGTGTCATATCACAAAATATTATATAGTACCAAATGGCCGTTTTTTTCCGGAATAGTTCACTTTTGTCGTTTGGCCGCGGGTCTTTTCTCGTGCTTCCTGCTGCGGGGCCCACAGGGGGGCGCCGTGCACAGTACGGTGCAAGCGTTGGCTCTGGCCGGGTTCCATGGCACATGCTCTAGGTGGTCAAAGTCACGTGAACCGGCGAGAAACTCAGGGGATGGGATCCCACTTCCGAAAAGCCATCTAGGGGCTTGGAAACCTACCCGGATCTTCGCATTTTTAGCCGCAAAAAAAATGTTCTTCTCGCTTCTTGCCGTAACTGCAACAGCACGCAGCAGTGCTGCTCGAGCTCGTGCTGCTCGAGCTGCAGCAGTAAAACTACAGCAAAAACAGGCGTACGAGTGCTGCTCGAGTCGAATGTTACTCGAGTGTCGCTGGGTGCTGCTGCTCTGCTGCTGAGTGCTCGTGTGCCCGTGGCTGCTTGGCCACGTCGTGCTCGTGTTCGTCTCGTGTTTGTAGCGCTTGAGCAATCGAGTGATCGTGGTCCCGTGTCTTGTTTTTAGGTGCAATATAGGCTTGGAAACCTACTCATGATGCTCGCGCGCTCGAGTGCTGCTCGAGCAGTACGCAGCAGTACAAGAACAGCAACAACAGGCGTACGAGTGCTGCTCGAATCGAGTGTTGTTTGGGTGCTGCAGAGTGTTGCTGCCGCTGCTGCTGAGTGCTCGTGTGCTCGTGCTTGGCCACAAGACGTGAGCAAACAAGAAGTTGAGCCACCATGTACGTTGAGCCACCATGTACGTACATACCTGGTGGCATATTTTTGGTATCTCGGTGCGATTCATCATTTATCGGATATTTGTCCCAAGTATTGGGTTGCGTGTAATAGCCGAGTATTCACTGCCGTTTGTACAATGTGCCGGTGCCACACATTTTCCTTATTATTCTGCCCCTACTCCTGTTGTTGCTGCCGCTACTGCTACACACAATCATGGTATAGCTGCTGCTGTTGCTGGGACAGGTTGCCTTTCTTGCTGCTACCCTTATTTTTTGTTGCCCTTGCCACGCGGTTGCTTATCTTGCTGCTCCTGTTGTTGCCGCCGCTGCTGCTGCACACTGCTGCGCACAATCACGGTATAGTTGCTACGACTACTACAGTATCACTGTCGAGGCTGGCGTCTTTGAAAATATCTTGCTGCTACCCAAAGTATATTTTTGCCCGTGTCACACGGTGGCTTGTCTTGGTGCTCGTGCTGCGGTGCTGCGGTGGCTGATGACGCTGCTGCTTCACACTGTCACGGTATAGCTACTGCTGATGTTGCTGGCGCGGGTAGCTTTCCTTGTTGCTACTCTTCGTTTTTTTGTGTCCGTGCGACTGATGTTTTTATCACACTCTCGCTATTTCGTGTAGCAGTATATTTTGTACCGGATTTTAATAGCGTTGCGCGTGTACAGGGTTTTCCATCAACTCTTTTTCTAGCTTGATTGTGTTGGATGATTCTTTGATCTTCCCGACGAAACACGTGCAGTTCATGCAGATCATGCAGATCCCACGCGGTGAAGATGTACATATCACATAAACCAAGATCCCACTCAGGTACACACCTGCCAAATGTTGCAGATACTGCAGATCATACAGATCCTGCAGGTCATGCAAACTCCCTAATAAATAAGCGCAAATCACCCAGATCGTAAAGACCTCATCCCGATCAAGATGAACGTATCATGTAGATAACATACATTCCACTCAGGTAGATCATACAGATCCTACAGATCACACATGTCTACAGATCACACAGATCAAGTTCCTACTCATGTACACACGTGTGAATATCTACCTCATACGGACCCCATCCCGGCTAAACATGATGTAAACTATTGATTATGAAGTATCTAGATTCACAAATCCTGCAGATCATACAGATATCCTGCAAGTTCCCACTCAAGTACACACGTGTGAAATATCTACCTCATCATGCGAAATATCTACATAATCATGCCGATCATACAGACCCCATCCAGGTCAAGACGAACAGATCGTACAGATGACACAGATTGCACATAAATAGATCATACAGATCCTGCAGATCACACATGTGTACATACCATACAAATCCTGCACATTACACACAGATTCAGACCACACAGATCAAGCTCTCACTCAGGCACAGACGTGCGAAATATCTACCTCATGCAGACCCCATCTCGCCTAAACATGATGTAAACAAGTGTAAAGTATTCAGATTTTACAGATCCTTCAGATCATAAAGAAATCCAGCGAGTTCCCACTCAGGTACACACGTGTGAAATATCTACATCATACAGACCCCATCCCTGCTAAAGATGCTGAAAGCAAGTGGAAACTGTCCAGATTTTGTAAATCATCCAGATAATACAGAAATCCTGCAGATCATACAGATCCTGCTAATCGTACAGACAGCATCTCGGTTAAGATGTACAGATCGTACAGAACACACAGATTCTACTCAGGTAGATCATACAGATCCTGCAGATCATACAGATTCTGCAGATCATGCAGATCCCACTCAGGTACACACCTGTGAAATATCTACCTCATACAGACCCCATCCCGGCTAAACATGCTGTAACCAAGTACCTGGTAGGAAGTATCCAGATTTTACAGAGATCATACAGAAATACCGCAGATCACACAGGTCCTGCAGATCATGCAGACCCACCAACAAAAATGTGCATATCATGCAGATCGTACATACCCTATGCCGGTGTACAGATCATACAGATCACACAGATTCCACTCAGGTAGATCATACGGATCCTGCAGATTATACACACCCTGCATATCAATAACACCCACCGATGAACATGTGCAGATCATGCCGATCGTGCAGACGCTATCTCGCTTTAGATGTAGAGATCAGGCAGGTCGGACAGATCCCATCCCGGTCGATATGCTCTGATTATACGGATCACACCGATTCTACTCAGGTACACATCTATGAAAATTGTAACTGCACAGAGCCCCTTCACGTTAAATATGTGCATGTCAATGAGATCAACCAGATCCCACCTGGCGCACAAGAGTGCAAACGATACGGAACGTACATGTCTCCCCTGGCAAACTAGTTAAGGTGTGTAGATAATAGATCCTTCAGATCATGCAGATAGATCCTCCACAGCATGCATACATGGCATTCAGACCACTGCAAATCGTACAGATCCTTCAGATCATGCAGACCCACCCACGCAAAAAGCTATTAATCAGTTAATCGCGGTACGTGTCTGTTCAGTTAACATGTTTAGTTCATGCAGATAGTGCAGACTCCATCCGGTAGAGATGTTCAGATCATCAAGGATCACACATATATCGATTCTACAGATCCCACCCAGGCGATAAACACCTGGATGATATAAATCCCGTCAATTTTCTTCTGAGTGCTAAGCTTTCCTTTGAGCAATACAGTAGTCTATGCCTCCTATACGTCTAGATATACGAGATAGCATCGAATACTAGACTACTACTACTCTTCGCTTTTAGCAATATTACAGTACTACTGTACTGTAACCCATGACTCATTTTCCTCCGAGATCAATTTAACTCAAACCAGAGGTGCAAGGGTTTTACCTGCGTCTCCAATTTCAACTTGCGACACCCCCCGGATTTCATACTACCCACATCCCGAAGGGGAACCTTGTTATACAGTACCGAATGGCCGTTTTTTCCGGAATAGTTCACTTTTCTCGTTTGGCCGCGGGTCTTTTCTCGTACGTTCTGCTGCGGGGCTCACAGGGGGGCGGCGTGCACAGTACGGTGCAAGCGTTGGCTCCGGCCGGGTTCCATGGCAAATGCTCTACGGGCCAAAGTCACGTGACCCGGCAAGAAACTCAGGGGATGGGATCCCACTTCCGAAAAGCCATCTAGAGGCTTGGAAACCTACCCGGATCTTCGCATTTTTGGCTGCAAAGATTTTGTTCTTCTCGCTTCTTCCCGCAACTGCAACAGCTCGAGCTCGTGCTGCTCGAGCTGCAGCAGTAAAACTACACCAAAAACAGGGGTACGAATACTGCTCGAGTCGAATGTTACTCGAGTGTCGCTGGGTGCTGCTGCTCTGCTGCTGAGTGCTCGTGTGCCCGTGGCTGCTTGGCCACGTCGTGCTCGTGTTCGTCTCGTGTTTGTAGCGCTTGAGCAATCGAGTGATTGTGGTCCCGTGTCTTTTGTTTAGGTGCAATATAGGCTTGGAAACCTACTCATGATGCTCGTGCGCTCGAGTGCTGCTCAAGCAGTACGCAGCAGTACAAGAACAGCAACAACAAGCGTACGAGTGCTGCTCGAATCGAGTGTTGGACGGGTGCTGCAGAGTGTTGCTGCCGCTGCTGCTGAGTGCTCGTGTGCTCGTGCTTGGCCACAAGACGTGAGAAAACAAGAGGTTGAGCCACCATGTACGTACATACTTGGTGGCGTATTTTTCGTATCTCGGTGCGATTCATCATTTATCGGATATTTGCCCCAAGCATTGGGTTGCGTGTAATAGCCGAGTATTCACTGCCCTTTGTACAATGTATCGGTCGGTGCCACACGGTTTGCTTGTTATTCTGCCGCTACTCCTGTTGTTGCTGCCGCTACTGCTACACACAATCACGGTATAGCTGCTGCTGTTGCTGGGACAGGTTGCCTTTTCTTGCTGCTACCCTTATTTTTTGTTGCCCTTGCCACGCGGTTGCTTATCTTGCTGCTCCTGTTGTTGCCGCCGCTGCTGATGCACACTGCTGCGCACAATCACGGTTTACTTGCTGCGACTACTACTGTCGAGGCTGGCGCCTTTGAAAATATCTTGCTGCTGCCCAAAGTATATTTTTGCCCGCGTCACACGGTGGCTTATCTTGGTGCTCGTGCTGATGACGCTGCTGCTTCACACTGTCACGGTATAGCTACTGCTGATGTTGCTGGCGCAGGTTGCTTTGCTTGCAGTTCATTCAGACCATGCAGATCCCACCCGGTGAAGATGAACAAATCACACAAACCAAGATCCCACTTAGGTACACACCCGCCTAATGTTACATTTCCTGCCGATCATACAGATCCTGCAGATCATGCAAACTCACTAATAAATATGCGCAAGTCATCCAGATCGTAAAGAGCTCATCCCGATCAAGATGAACATATCATGTAGATATCATATATTCCACTCCGGTAGATCGTACAGATCCCGCAGATCACACAGATCAAGTTCCCACTCATGTACACAAGTGTGAATATCTACTTCCTACGGACCCCATCCCGGCTAAACATGATGTAAACTATTGATCATGAAGTATCCAGATTCAAAAATCCTGCAGATCATACAGATATGTATCCTGCAAGTTCCCACTCAGGTACACACGTGTGAAATATCTACCTCATCATGCGAAATACCTACACCATCATGCAGATCATACAGACCCCATCCAGGTCAAGATGAACAGATCGTACAGGTGACACAGATTCCACTCAGGTAGATCATACAGATCCTGCAGATCACACATATGTACAGATCTTCCAAATCCTGCAGATTACACACAGATTCAGACCACACAGATCAAGCTTTCACTCAGGTACAAACGTGCGAAATATCTACCTCATGCAGACCCCATCTCGGCTAAACACGATGTAAACAAGTGTAAAGTATTCAGATTTTACAGATCCTTCAGATCTCAAAGAAAACCTGCAAGTTCCCACTCAGGTACACACGTGTGAAATATCTACATCATACAGACCCCATCCCTGCTAAAGATGCTGAAAGCAAGTGTAAAATGTCCAGATTTTGTTAATCATCCAGATAACACAGAAATCCTGCAGATCATACAGATCCTGCTAATCGTGCAGACCGCATCCCGGTTAAGATGTGCAGATCATACAGAACACACAGATTCTACTCAGGTAGATCATACAGATCCCGCAGATCATACAGAAATAAAGACCCCATCTCGGCTAAACATGCTGTAACCAAGTACCTGGTAGGAAGTATCCAGATTTTACAGAGATCATACAGAAATACCGCAGATCACACAGGTCCTGCAGATCATGCAGACCCACCAATAAAAATGTGCATATCATGGAGATCGTACATACCCTATCCTGGTGTACAGCTCATACAGATCACACAGATTCCACTCAGGTAGATCATACGGATCCTGCAGATTATACACATCCTGCAGATCAATGACACCCACCGATGAACATGTGCAGATCATGCAGATCGTGCAGACGCTATCTCGCTTTAGATGCAGAGATCAGGCAGGTCGGACAGATCCCATCCCGGTCGATATACGGATCACACACATTCTACTCAGGTACACATCTATTAATTCAAGGGTGTGTTCTGTACGGTACGGGTATTCTCTGTAGGGTATTGCATTTGTTACAGAGGTTGCAGAAGTTCTCCGTAGGATATGAAAGTGATACAGATCGTCACAGATATTCTCTGTAGGGTATGGAAATGCTACAGAACCTCACAGAGAAATAGGGTATTGTGGTGGAGGGTCACAGAGAATGTTCTGTAGGGTATGGGATTTGTTACAGACAACACAGAAGTTCTCTTTAGGGTATCAATGTGTCACAAAACCTCACAGACAATCTCTGTAGGGTATGGAAATGCTACAGAGCCTCACAGAAAAATAGGGTATTGTGGTGGAGCGTCACAGAGCTCGTCTGTAGGGTACCTACAGTAAGGACCCACAGAGACATCTGTAGGGTACCTACAGAGCGACGTCTGTAGAGCGTGTAGGCGCGTCTGTAGGTACCTACTTGCTGCGGTCTCCCTTTTTGCATGGGACCACCCGCTTCTTCCTGCGACATTCTGAGCTTGCCATGCGGAAGAACTTGTGGTTGACGCCTCCGCTCTGCTCGACGTATGCTCCCAGCGAGTACATGTACGACTGCTCGCGAGAGCCTTTCCTCACAAAGCCATCCGGCGCTCGGAATCCATCGACCGCAATGACTATGTTCTGGGCCACCTCCACCACGTCCCCTTGCTTCGTGTAGACTTGATTACGGGCACGCCTGTGCTTCCATCGACTACCTGTACGTCGTTCGAGTCTTCCTGCTCCTTGCTCTCGCCACCCCCGCCTCCCTCTGACGTGCCTCCTTGTGTCTCGCCCTCGCCGCCTTCACTTTCTTGAACTACCCCTGCCTCACCCGTGTCTTGCGGCGTGGAGGAACCGCTGGGGTCCGCAGCAGCACTCATGTTCCCTCACAATCCAGCTTCACACAGACGCACACAGAGATTTTGGTGTGTGTGTGACTCTCTCTGTGTGGCCGTCGAGGCACGCTTCAAGTGTGGTTCGTGGGGCTGACGTCACGCACAGGCTGACGGGGTATTGCACAGATGTTTACCCGTACCGTGGGTATTGTTCCACCGTGCGTACAGACCGTCTCTGTCTGTAGGGTATTGGATTTGTCACAGAACATCACAGAAGTTCTCTGTAGGGTATGAAAGTGTCACAGATCGTCACAGATATTCTCTGTAGGGTATGAAAGAGTCACAGATCGTTACAGATATTCTCTGTAGGATATGAAAGTGTCACAGAACCTCACAGACAATTAGGGTATTGTGGTGGAGGGTCACAGAGAATGTTCTGTAGGGTATTGGATTTGTTACAGACGTCACAGAAGTTCTCTGTAGGGTATGAAAGTGTCACAGATCGTCACAGATATTCTCTGTAGGGTATGGAAATGCTACAGAACCTCACAGAGAAATGGGGTATTGTGGTGGACCTGCCACAGACGCCACAGAAGTCGTCTTTAGGGTACTTACAGAGTTTTTTTTTCTGTAGGGTAAGGGTCTCTGATAGCCTACAGAACACACCCTTGGAAAATTGAAACTACACAGAGCCCCTTCAGGTTAAACATGTGCATGCCAATGAGATCAACCAGATCCCACCTGGCACACAAGAGTGCAAAAGATACGGAACGTCCATGTCTCCCCTGGCAAACTAGTTAAGGTGTTTAGATAATAGATCCTTCAGATCGTGCAGATAGATCCTCCACAGCATGCACACATGTCATTCAGACCACTGCAAATCGTACAGATCCTTCAGATCATGCAGACCCACCCACGCAAAAAGCTATTAATCAGTTAATCGCGGTACGTGTCTGTTCAGTTAACATGTTTAGTTCATGCAGATAGTGCAGACTCCATCCGGTAGAGATGTTCAGATCATCAAGGATCACACATATATCGATTCTACAGATCCCACCCAGGCGATAAACACCTGGATGATACAAATCCCGTCAACTTTCTTCTGAGTGCTACGCTTTCCTTTGAGCAATACAGTAGTCTATGCCTCCTATACGCCAAGACATGCGAGAGAACATCGAAGACTAGACTACTACTACTCTTCGCTTTTAGCAATATTACAGTACTACTGTACTGTAACCCAAGACTCCGAGATCAATTTAACTCAAACCAGAGGTGCAAGGGTTTTACCTGCGTCTCCCATTTCAACTTGCGACACCCCCCGGATTTCATACCACCCACATCCCGAAGGGCAACCTTGTATATATTGGACATGTTACTTGACAGTAGCTATCATTTTGTCGTCACTGGATACCACGGAATATCTGGTAGTATACGGTACAAGGGATCCATAATAGATCGATTTTGGGTGTGTCACCACCTGACGAACGTTGGCATAGACCGTAATCGGGTACGGGTGTGTCATCACCTGACGAATGTTGTCATAGGCCGTAATCGGGTACGAGTGTGTCATCACCTGACGAACGTCGTCGTAGGAGGTACATGTACCTGTTATGTATCTGTTAAATATCAAGATTGGAACAGCCAAGAGGAGCGTTTGCACGCCCACTTGTTCACTCTACTTTTGCTCATCATCATCAGCTTGTCTGCTGAGCTTAATAGCTAATCAACCTTGGCCTGGAGTCGCTAACATCATCGTCTTTCTTCTATTCGAAGATTTCACGCGAGTCTGCCTAACAGCAACTCAAGTGTTTGCACCTCGATCAGTTCTGTGTCTTGACCGGTCATCGGCAAGCGAGACTAAGCGTACACCAGCTTCGAGCTGATACACGCTACTTCACACCAATGCTCAATAGGTTCGAGCCTTGAAACGCGTGCAAACGCAACCATCAGCCACGGGGTACTTCAGCGCGGCTACGACCACGTTGTCCCAAGAGCTTCAGTTCCTCCTGGCTTCAGCGGGGCGGATATTTCAACATCATTAGAACGTCTGCTGTTGCCTGAGGAGCTTTTGAAGACGATATTTCGTTTGTTGAAAACTACGTACCAACCTGCTGTACGCTGTTACAAAAGCGCGACCCCACAGACAATCTCAGTACTGCTGTGTGATTAGGGGCCCTGTCTGGCGTAGTCCACACCGTGGATAGAAAGCCTCGGAAGATTCCGAGACACAGCTGAGTGGAAGCAACTCCCGGCAGCATTGCTGACTGTTTAAAGGAGCTCTGACTTCCTACGTGCTTCTAGGGGACGGTTACTCTACCAAGGACCCCAAAGCAAGGGTTGTAGTTTTTACCGGGTAGCTTTTTGATCGTGTCTGAGATCATCATCTACACCGACGATTCTACGCCTACAGCAGTAGGCTATTTATACGAGTAGAAGTTTGTTACTGCAGCATGGACGACACCAGCAGCAACAACCTCATCAATGCTATCAAGGGGCTAAGGAAGTTTGACGGACGGAACCCCAGCCTCTTTCGAGATTGGCACAAGAAACTTGCTGTGCTCCTCGGCGTTACACGACGAGATATTGCAAACTTGATCAAAGGACGGGCCCGACCAACCGAAGAATCGGCGGCCACGACACTAGATGGGACGCAACAAGCTCAGGACACTCTCCAGCAAAGCACAGCGTCCTTTGATAGAGTGAACGAGGACTTATACGCCATTCTGTTCTTGCTAACAGAGAAACCAGCAGCTAATCTCGTACTGAAGCATGAGCACCCAGACGGAATGAGCGGCAACGGACAACAAGCTCTGGAGGAGCTTGTACAGAAGTACAGCAAGGTTACAGATGAGGTCGTTCGCGCAGCCATGGACAAGCTGGTCAACACCGCCATGACACACAACCAGGACCCCGACGATTTTTCATGGAAAAACACCTCGCCCGCACCGAGCTAGCCAGGATGGGAGAGCCCATCACCGACCGGAGATTCAAGGATATCTGCGTCCAAGGCTTCACATCTGACTACAAGGACATCAAGCTGATGATGTATCGTGATCCTACCTTCGACATCGAACAGATGCAAAGTACGATGCGACACTTATACCTTGACGATCTTTCTCGCAACAGCGGAGCGAAGGGAAACATCGCTGGCCGAGGTGTCGCCATGTCGGCGGAAACATCCATCTGTAACTACTGTGGAAAGGAAGGGCACCACGCTCGCACCTGCCGGAAGAAGCGGGATGAAGCCAACAAATCCAAAAGAACCAAAGGAGCCGCTGGACAGAAGTGGTGTTCCGTCCACAAAACCACTTCGCACAGCGATGCGGAATGCTATGAACAGGGTGCCACTCGATCGGAACAATCGGGGGCTCACCTCGCTTCTTCTGCATCAAGTACAAGATCCTCTCCAGCACACGACGAGAAGAGACCATATTTGAACTTCGACGATGATTTTGATCAAGGATTCGCCTTCTCAGGACTAACAACGGGAGATGGCGGCGGAATCTCAGCGTCCAACTCGGACAGGTTCATCATGTTAGTGGATAGCGGCGCATCGGATCACTTCGTGGACGACGAGCTGATCCCAGGGCTGCGGCAACGCATGACAGAGTACGATAAGCTGGACCAGCCGAAGCCCATTAAAACCGCCGGTAACAAGAAGGTGTTCGCGACGGCAACAGGCACCATCCGTGGGCACATCATTAACCATTCAGGTCGGCCGATCCCAGTTCGCATCTTCGTGCTGATCGTTCCCGGAATGGGACGCCATCTCTTCTCCTCCGCAAGGGCAATGAAATCAGGGGTAAGCACCATCCTCGAGACGGGAAACCCCCGCCTCCAGTTCGACACCACGACTTCTCTCCCTTTGAATCAACACCAGAAAGACGCGGGCATGTGCTCTTTCGAAGTGTCGCTGCGTGCCCTGGACGGCGTAACCTACGGAAAACCCAAGACGCGACCAACACTCTCGATGGGTCTGACGGCACTGCTAAGCGCCGATCTCTGGCACAGACGACTGGGGCACATGAACCCCCGTAATATGGAGCTTCTTCGGAAGGTGGACGGCAATGGTGTCGACTACACCGGCACTGTGTCAGGCTGCGATATCTGCAAAGTGTGCAAGAGCACGCAAAAGGCGCACCCGAAAAAAAGGACAACCACAAGACTAACGGACCAATGGAACTGGTTTACACGGACCTTTTGGGACCCGTCACGCCTGCAGCAAGGGGAGGATTCAAGTACGTCAGCAAGTTTACTGGTGATTACTCTCGCATGAAGGAAATCTTCCTTTTTAAGTCCAAGACGGAGGCCGCCTACTCGCTCCACCTTTACAACAAAACGGTGGCTGTTCCACTGGGGCTGCGCATTCAGCGATTGAGATGCGACAAGGGAGGGGAGTACACTACCAGAGAGTTCAAGGAGCTCTGCGTCAACTCCGGCATTACCATGGAATACACGGCCACAGCAACGCCTCAACAAAACGGCGTATCCGAGCGCGATGGGAGGACACTTGCAGCAATGACAAGACGCCTTCTTAAAGACGGCAACTTCCCCCGCACCATGTGGGGTGAGCTAGTTTTTACAGCAGTCTACCTGTGCAACAGGTCGCCCCATTCGGCATTGAGAGGACAAACACCCTTTTTGAAGATGCACGGCAAAGAGGCAGATCTTTCGGGCTTGCGGGCTATCGGATCTAGGGGATTTGTCCACATCGAGACCTACACGACGAAGCTCGGCGATAAAGCATGGCAAGGAAAACTCTGTGGATTTAGCCAAGACAGCAGAGCCTACCGCATCTACAATCCCGAAAAAGGGACTGTTGTGGAAAGCAGAAATGTCACTTTCCTGGAGACACCACCATACTCCATGCCGCCCGTGGGAATCAACAAGAACTACGAAGATGACGTCTTCGATCTCACCTCCTTCCTGGATTTCTCGATTCTAGATTCACCGGAGAAAGAGCTGGAGCACCTCCGAGCGAAGATGAGGGGCATGCTACAAGAGAACGCGAAAACATTCCTGCACCAGGAAACATCATCTCTACCAGAGGAGCCTAGGCCATCCCCGCAGGAGGAACAGTCGCAAGAAGCTGGAGCCTCGCCCGAGGTCGTACCTGCTGCATCAGCCGAAGAACCGGTTGTACAGCAGCCTCGGGTAACTCGAGCCAGTACGAGATCCAGTCCAAACACGGATGATACTTTCGATAGCTCACTCACCCCCAGTCAACTGCTCTACTTCGCCAAGGGAACACCACAGATCAAGACCATGGGCATGCGTGAATATTTTGCTCACATCGACGGAAATCCCTTCCTGTCCTACAAGGCTTTTACATATGCTACTTCAATCCCCGAAGACAAGCGGTTTTCGGAGGAGGAGAAACGAGTACTTCAAACTCCTCGTACGCATACTGATGCCATCAACTCACCAGAGCACATGGAATGGAAAGAGGCCATCAACTAAGAGATGGACAGCCTTAACGAACATCAAGTCTACGAGCTGGTCCCACTCACCAGCGTGCCCAATGAGCAGCATCTTCTTTTTCACCCTGGGACGCATCTATCTGCTGCTTCGCCCGGGGTTGAATCTTCCACTCTGGGTGGAATCACACTGGATGCACCGCATCACGAGACCGCCCATACGGTACACAATCCAAGCGTCGAGGAGACCTTCGACAGCATGCACGCCAAGAGAGCATCGGGGGAAGACCCCCCGGACACGTGTGTGGATTTTTCCTACACAAATAGAGACCCTTTTCGAGTCTCGGAGGAGGAAAACTGGGTGATCGAATCCCCACCAAAACACTACGATGCCATTCATTCCCGGAGCAGCATCACCCGGGATCATCAGATCAACGACATCTGGGGTCATCGGAGCATCAGTATCTATCTATCATCTGGGATCACCCGAGCATGCACGTCTGGGATCACTGGGTCAACATCATCTGGGATCACCAGATCATCATCTGGATCATCATCGTCTGGCATCACCGAAGTATCAGCAGAGACATCACCGCCTGCTTCACCAGGGGTCGTGTCAGCTGCTCGAGAGCTGTGTCTGACTCGTGCCTCCACACGAGCCGAGCCCAAAACAGAGAACACAGAAGCAAACCGTCAGCTGAAGGAGGTCTACACGCTCACGATAGCGAAGGGACAACCACGGCCAAACCCCGGCCAGGATTTGCGGCATCGACACAGGACGATCAAGAGCCACTGGCGACTACGGCCTTCGTGCACAACTGCAAGCCAACTTCAGGAATCCTCTTCTTGCTGGACGGAGAGCCCATCATAATCGGGACCAAGAAGCAAACACTGACTGCTTAATTAACAGTGGACGCAGAGCTGAGACGACCATCAGTTTTGAGGGAAAGGAAAAGGCTACCTCTAAGAGTCTCCAACCTCAACATAAGTTGAGCCTCCAGCCACTGGAAGCGTGAACTGTATTGTCTCCCTTACCGAAGCTGTGGGTTGTCGCATGTTCAATTTGCACGGGGTGGATAAGAAATTCTTTTCCTTGGGTCAACGAACTGATCACTGGATTTTTTGTATTCATTGGTAGCGTATCCCGTTCATCTTCCCTACAGTGCAGTACAATAACCGGTGTTGTGCAAGATAAAAAAATATAAATCGCAGTCAGTATCAAGCAAGGGTGCATTGTAACCAAGTTGAATCATTAGGTTCGAATGTGTAGTCCCAAAGAGTACATCATCTCCAGAACTTCAGGATGTATAGCAGGAGAACTTTCCACCTAGATGAGTCCAAACAGGAGATTAGCATGCACGAGGGGGATGTCTCTCTGATAACAGTATGTCTTGTTACAGCGTTAAGCTGGCAGTATAAAATAAAAAAAAGCATGTTCCTTTGTTTTGTGGGCGGCAGGAACGTTAATATTTTGTTCACTCCTATTCTTGTTGCGGAATGATGAACAAATTCACTGTTTTAGACTACTACACACATTTAGTATTCCTTTGTCGTTTAACTGACTGGAATGTAGTTCACGGTTTGATGATTCTTGGACTGATAGCTAAGCTTGCATAACATGTGCAGAAAAGTAGCAGAGCTGGATATTTTACATCTGCTTGTTTTGTGTAACCCCTCGGGTATTCTAGCAGAATGAGTTAGCTCTCAGTAGTTTAAGTTGAATAATTTCACCACAACAATTATGCCCTTGTTGCGTGCATTTTTTTTAAGTATGACATGTGGCGCAGAGGTTGTACTAATTGTTTTGTTTGCCTGGGACTACCAGCATTGAAACGAGTTATCGTAACGAGAGGTCGTACTGGAGATGTTACTTGACAGTAGCTATCATTTTGTCGTCACTGGATACCACGGAATATCTGGTAGTATACGGTACAAGGGATCCACAATAGATCGATTTTGGGTGTGTCACCACCTGACGAACGTTGTCATAGGCCGTAATCGGGTACGGGTGTGTCATCATCTGACGAACGTCGTCATAGGAGGTATATGTATCTGTTATGTATCTGTTAAAGATCATCAAGATTGGAACAGCCAAGAGGAGCGTTTGCACGCCCACTTGTTCACTCTACTTCTGCTCATCATCACCAGCTTGTCTGCTGAGCCTAATAGTTAATCAGCCTTGGCCTGGAGTCGCCAACATCATAATCTTTTCTTCTATTCGAAGATTTCACGCGAGTCTGCCTAACAGCAACTCAAGCGTCTGCACCTCGATCAGTTCTGTGTCTTGACCGGTCATCGGCAAGCGAGACTAAGCGTACACCAGCTTCGAGCTGATACACGCTACTTCACACCAATCCTCAATAGTATATTATACGATATGTGACATAAAATAAGCGTATCAATATTACAAAAATCCCCGTGATGTGATATATCACATCATATCACATCATATGACATCGATATATCATATGGTAAGATATGGTATGTGGCATGATATGGAATAAAAGTCACGATTTCAGCTTTCTTTGAGGCCACAGCAGTAGCCAAGGACTTTCTTGGGTTGGGGTGCCTCGTCTTGCACTGCTGGTACGCACATATATATTTCACTAGTCAAACATGTGTCCAGCGTCAGTAATAGTAGGGCGAACCGTGTGAGTCTCAGGTCGTTATTCTACATTCAGTGGTTCATCTGTTATCGTGGATATTGACTCTTGTACTAAATGTGGCCGCAGATCTCCGTAGATCTGATGATAGTTGAGGCGGGGAATTACCAGCCTCCATCACCAAGTAATTGCTGATGACTGTCATGTGAGATGACTTGCTTCATGCTTCATGATCACTTCTGCTCGGCTGACCGTGCCGAGCCTCACCTATACCTGGCGTGTCCTCCACGCTACACCTTACCGAAAGAGAAGCTTGCTACAGACCCAGGTCGAACCTGAGATACACCCATCTCACATTGGCGTCGACTGTGAGGCTTGAGCCTGCAGGAAGTTTTCTTTTTCGTGTTTGGTCGGGACTATGGTCAGGAAACAGAAGAACGCGGAAAAAAAAAAAAAAACCTCCCCCTGAACCCGATCCTACAGCGGTCGTGCAAACGACGGAGGAAGTAGACTTCGAGCCTTCTGATGAAGGAGAAGTCGAGTCTACTTCGCCCGCCACGAACAACAAGCGTGATGCACCGTCGTCGCCTCACGGCGACCAGGAGTCGTCTCCTCGGTCGTCATCCTCGTGGTCGTCGTCGAGTGATGAAAACCCGCAACCAGAGGATTCTCTTGAATCAATGACTCCGGGTGCGCTCGCCATTCTTCTCTGGGAGGAGGAAACCAAGGCGAACATCCGAGCAATCCGGGAGAACCGGCCGCAGTATGAAGACATACCATAATGACGCGTCTAACTCAGTTCCGGATTTTACAGCACTGGACGATTTCTTTTTAGGAACTACGTTGCCGGTACCTGACTTGGACGGCTCTGTGCTCACCGTGCACATCGACCCGTATGCTACTGAAGCAATTGAAAGTCATAAGCGTGGCCCTGGTAAAGCCTCGCCGACTAATTTCCAATGCCACTTTCTCGTGAAAGATAAACCGTCTAGTTTGGGTATTTGGAGACATGGCAATATCGTGCCACAATGTCATGAGATGATCAGATCGTATCGTACGAGGATCCTAGCTGAAGATCCGCATGCATTTGATCGTCCAAAACGTAAGCGAGACGTCGTCGACTCGTTACCCTGACACAAACCCCAGTATCGTTCGTTGTCGACGTCGCTATAGGCCTGGGAGTACTTGTAGTCAGCACCGTCGCACCACCCCCCACTACCATTTGCATATCCGGCCGGATGTCGTTCGTTTTTAGTGGGTCGTTTAACACGTGATTCGCAACCTCACGTGCAGTTGTCTTGTGGATGCTTGGGAGATATCGTTTATGCAGTAGTGCCCACGAACCAAGTCATGGTCAGACACCTAAATGCTGAACCCCAACAGCCTGTGTCCCGGTATATCGTTGAGATACCCGTGTGGATTGTGTTGTGTTACTTCGTGTGAATGTGCCTCACGCGAAAGGATAGCATTTTATTTGTATTAATTGGCTATAGAGTTTGAGACATACAAGGGGGAGATTGACGTTCAACTAAT
The DNA here is from genome assembly GCA_031763025.1 of Macrocystis pyrifera. Classification (NCBI taxonomy): domain Eukaryota; class Phaeophyceae; order Laminariales; family Laminariaceae; genus Macrocystis; species Macrocystis pyrifera. The sequence continues at coordinate 12,420,101 of JASSKH010000021.1, forward strand.
AGTTATGCAGGGGTGTGCATATACCAAGAGTATACACTTTTGCATTATTGTTGGGTTATTCGACTACAGTAGCCGTGTACAGTGTTCATATACTTTAAAGTATACATGTGTGTGCGGTTATTTAATCAAGTAATGAACGTTATTTTTGTTTTACGATTTCGTAATCATTTTTGGTGGAAGAGACACAGTGTGCTTTCCATCCGTCTCTCTGTGCGAGACACTAGAGATTCCTGGATACATCGAGAATGTATTCTCTAGTGTCGGAATCGTTCCGTTGGAATTGACTGAGGAGAGGCAGCAGTGCGCGTGACCTGCACAATCCAAAGTCATATATCCTCGGGCACATTATGAGTCCCCGCTTGTTTTACTACATATTTATGAGTACACTGTCTGCAGTCAATCGTCAATGACTGCAAGAATGTCTCTTGTACAGATCGTCAACTGTATAGATAGTTCGTACTATCAACTCGATATAAGTCGATTCCAGTGTTTTCACTGAATCGCAAACATGTACTTGCTCAAAAAGTCGATGATGCCTTGTCCGACTGAGGAGACATGTTGTCGTCGTATCGTTCACCATGCACCTGCAGTCCGTTATACTGCACCATTGTTGTCACAACCACACCGTTGTCAAGACATGCAGATTTTATTGTTTACTTTTTTTAATCGTTTAAAAAAAAAGTTGGTTGATCAACCTAAACGTCCGTATCGTTTGTTGCGCACCCTGCATGCAAAGCCTTCTGACAAAATTGTCATCCAGCACATTTATTTCTCTTCAGTTTGTGTGTACCAAAGCTTGCAAGCAATCGTTCCATATACACACTGTGCAACGTCGAGAAAAGCTGGAATGTCGTCAAAGGCACATATCATTGTTCGATATGAATGGTTTCGTATACCATTAAAAAAGGCACTATACCATCGTTAGGTATGAATGGTCTTGTGTACCATTGTTAGTGATGCAAGATTAATATACCATGGTTTTGTATACCATCAATCGTTCAGATACATGGTTTCGTATACCATTGTATAGATGGTTCCGTATATACCAAGGGTGTGTTCGGTACGGTACGGGTACGCTCGGTACCGGTATGGACATGGTACCGAACGTACCGAAATTCTCGGTAAGGGTATGGACATGGTACCGAACGTACCGAAACTCTCGGTACCGGTATGGGCATCGTACCGAACATACCGAGCTTCTCGGTATCGGTACGGTGTATCATACCGATACCGCCGGTAAGGGTACGGACATCGTGCCGAACGTACCGAAGTTTTCGGTAGGGTATAGAACTCCAGACCGAACGTACCGAAATTCTCGGTACGATTTAGAACTCCATACCGAACGTACCGAAATTCTCGGTACGGTATAGACCTCCATACCGGTACCGTACCGCAGATACCAGCGGTATTTGTCAAACCGAGCGTCGCTCCACAGCAGTACCATGGTATTGCCCATCAAGAATGTGTGTGTCTGCGACAGTTTTTTTTTTTTTTTTTGTTTTGTCATCACATTCATTTCCAGAGTTCGATGGGCGCCTTACCACACCGGGTATTATTTGTCTTGCCTGAACGTCCACGACCTCTGCCTCGACAACGTCTGCCTCCGGAGGAGCTGGCGCCGGCGCTGGCGATGATGAGCTTTGGTCGCCAGCGGCGGGGTCATCATTGTCGTTGTTGCTGGGGGGGGGTGTTGTGGTGCTCATGAGGGCCGCTGTACCGATGAGGCAGGGTACGCTGCTGTGCTGCTGTGCTGCTGCGTGCTATGTGTGTGGCGGTACTGTACCGGCACCGGGTTGTCCCGAGCCTAACTTCCCGATTAGCCCGGGATCGGTACTCTCGGTAGGGTATAAGCTCGGTATCGGTACGTTGTGTCATACCGATACCGCCGGTACGATATGGACATGGTACCGAACGTACCGAGGTTCTCGGTAAGGGTATGGACATGGTACCGAACGTACCGAAATTCTCGGTACCGGTATGGGCATCGTACCGAACATACCGAGCTTCTCGGTATCGGTACGGTGTATCATACCGATACCGCCGGTAAGGGTACGGACATCGTACCGAACGTACCGAAATGTTCGGTAGGGTATAGAACTCCAGACCGAACGTACCGAAATTGTCGGTACGGTATAGAACTCCAGACCGAACGTACCGAATCCTCTCGGTACAGGTATACCGGCGGTATTTTACCGGCGGTAGGCCTCGGTAGTACCGTACCGAACACACCCTTGGTATATACCATCATTATGTTTTCATGGTTTCGTACACCATATAACATACATCCATAGAATGATTGAGTTCGTATATCATCACTACGTACAAATGGTTCCGTACACCATAACACATATACATGAGTAAGTATACCATGGTATGAATGGTTTCGTATACCATATCATGAATGGTTTCGTATACCATTTCAAGTATACATGGTTCCGTACACCATAGTATACATGGTTTTTTATACCATCCTTAAGTATACATGATTCCGTACACCATAGTATACATGGTTTTGTATACCATCATTAAGTATGCATGGTTCTGTACACCATAGTATACATGGTTTTGTATACCATCATTAAGTATACATGGTTCCGTACACCATAGTATATATGGTTCCGTGTGCCATAGTAAGTATACATGGTTCCGTACACCATAGTATACATGGTTCCGTATATCATAGTAAGTATACATGGTTCCGTATACCATAGTATACATGGTTCCGTATACCATAGCAAGTATACATGGTTCCGTACACCAAAGTATACATGGTTCCGTATACCATTGTTATAAAAGGTTCTGGTTGCGCATATTTATTAATTTAATATACGCACCGCCACTGGTAGTTGATACATCGTTAGTATATGACTGATTCTGTAGTAAAATTCTATCATAGTCACACAAGCCCGTGGTTTTCACTACGCTGGGAGTGACATGGTTTGAAAATGAACCAGTCGAATCATATACATCAACTACCACTCACTGTACAAATTTCTGACTAGTAGAGAACCTAGAAACCGTTCCTTCTAGAATGTTCGAAAACTTTGCTGGGTTCTCCAGTAAGAGGCGTTCAAACATTGGGGGGCGATGTGAGTCTCAGGTCGTTACTCTACAGTTAGTGGTTTATCCGTTATCGTGGATATTGACTCTTGTACTAAAAGTGGCCGCAGATCTCCGTAGATCTGATGATAGTTGAGGCGGGGAATTACCAGCCTCCATCACCAAGTAATTGCTGATGACTGTCATGTGAGATGACTTGCGTCATGCTTCATGATCACTTCTGCTCGGCTGACCGTGCCGAGCCTCACCTATACCTGGCGTGTCCTCCACGCGACACCTTACCGAAAGAGAAGCTTGCTGCAGACCCAGGTCGAACCTGAGATACACCCATCTCACAACCGTACATAATAATACTCGTATAACGTTTTCGAGCATACGCTAGGACGAAAGGTGAGTGCGATGATGCACACAACAAGCGACAAAAGCAGTAATGTAGCATTAGAAATGTATTCTTCATGGCATGATGCCGAGTTAGTTGTTGGAACCTTTACATTTTTTTATTGGTATTAATTATAGTATAGGTTAACTGCTCTACCAGGCTCTACTAGCCTACAACACCTACTATACAGCAGTATAGTGCCTGGTAGGCTATTATAATACCAGGTACCAGGTACATACGTACCACGTACCTGGTGGTACAACTACAGCATAATTTATTTCGCTTCCACGGAATAAACAAGGCGCACATTGCTATAAGGTATTACGCACGCAACAATCAGGAATAATTATTAATAACATACCTCGGGTCCAAGGCATGCACAGCAGCTGTGCAAACGCCAGTCAACAATGCTTGCAACAATTTCAACCGTTTGTCTTCAAAATAAAGTATCATGAAGACTGCAATAACACTGACCACATACCATCTTCACCGTGAAATCAACAGCACTCCGCCTTTCTTTATATTAATGTGAAGCGGTGGCCGCTCTGGGTAGTGGTTAAGGGTAGTGGTAAGGGACGCAGGTGGTTCTGGCAGCTGGAAAGCAGTGCTTCGCTTCTTCTGATTTAGATCTTCTTATTGATGGCGAGAGCTGAGGAGGTGCTCTGGTAGAGAAGTGAGAGGTAGGGGGGCGGGACTCGACGCCCAGATATACTCGTCCCACCCCACGCCACAAGCTCTCCTAAATTCCTCTTATCTGATGTACTCCTATAGAACTTCCCTATGGCTACCGATCGTTCTTCTGCTAATAAAAGAACTTCTCACTTCGTGGTCCTATCTGCGTTAAGGAACATTATTACTCTCGTCTAACAGGTTATCCGCCCTAGGGATCATTCCTAAAAGAACGTTACTCTCGACAAACGGAATATCCGCTCTGGTTTGGTGGGGATCACTAATGGTTTCGGCGGGAAGATTTCACTGCGCGTTGTCGTGTGAAGCTGCTCTGCCGGCGTATGGCACCCCCTGGGGGTGCCGGGTGTAGATACTGCTGTAGAGTGAACACATCACGCACGATGGTTTGGGGGGCCGAAAACATTCCTCTTGCACTCAGTACGGGTGGAATTTTCGTTGTCAACAGCAAGCATTTTGTCCAAGCATGGGAAGCGGGGGGGGGGGGGGCGTGATCTGGTTTGGTGGGGATCACTAATAGTTTCGGCGGGAAGGTTTCACTGCGCGTTGTCGTGTGAAGCTGCTCTGCCGGCGTTTGGCACCCCCTGAGGGTGCCGGGTGTAGGTACTGTAGCGTGAACAAATCACGCACGATGTTTTGGGGCCGGAATATTCCTCTTGCACTCAGTACGAGTGGAATTTTCGTTGTCAACAGCAAGCGTTTTGTCCACACATGGGGAGGGGGTGGGGGAGTTGGATGATCGGGTTTGGTGGGGATAATTATTTGCTGATTTATCTGCGCGTTTTCGGGTTGATCTGCTCTGCTGTCGTTTTGCGTCCCCCAGAGGGCGCCGGGGGTTGGTAGAGTGTGCGTTGGGGGACGGCGATGCTTTAGGGACGAATTTTACCTGGCGCAGTCAGTACACTTAGTTTCTTCCTACGATGTGCTTTTCTCTTTGTCTCGCACGGGGGGGGGGGGGTGGTCATTCGAGTTTGTTCTTAAGTCGGTAGAGCTCAATTTATTTCTTGTACGCGTGCCCGTCTACTTCGCGTGTTCACATCAAAATCGAGCTGGGAATTTCATGAGTCGATGTCCACGGTTAATTATATAAGCGCAAGTATTTCCTTACAGTTTTCCCTCGCGCCCTGAGTACGTGTTTCAGACGCGGGTGATAGTGTTGCAGGGCCGTTTTTTTTGCTTTTTGTATAGAGTACTCGGTAAAGTTCTTCAGGTTTTAAATAACGCGTGGCAAGCGTTCTTTGAACTTGTCTTTCAATGATTCCTGTATCTTGTCATATGAGGGTGGATTTGGCGTCTAGCCAACCGGTCATTTGGTGCGACATGCTTCGGTGGCGACCAATAATGAAAGATGAAGTATAGATATCAATTTGGTTATTGATAAGCGTACCGGGCGTGCTTGCCTGATGCATCTGCGGGATGCGCGCTCGTTTTTAGTCAAGCTTCGTTAATGACTTCCACAGACGCCCGAAATCGCCGGCAAGCACTGCTGTTGCCAACTTGTGTGGGCGTGTTTTCTGCCTAGTGTGTTGACACTTGTAAAAATATATATCTGAGAAACATACAGGTATAGACGTTCGACTAGATTTGATAACAGGACCGACAACATACGTATCATTAATTGGGTAAATTGAGGCTTGATATTATATTTCGAAAGGAAGGGTACATGGCGACAACATGAATAGGCAGCAAGCGTAATCAGTTGCTTTTCATATATATTTGACAAATATATTTTTCCTCTTGCTCGACAACTCGGACACGTCAAAACCGTAGCAGCACATAGCGCGTATACCGTCATCTTCCCTTAACCCTTTTAGGACTGCAGTCCCGTTTAGGAAACAAAACATTCCATAGCCAAGTACATTGTCTCCCAAACGGTACGACGGTTCTAGAAGGGTTAAAGTGGAACGGTAGATGCCCCACCCTCTTCAAATAAGGACGTATGGAGTTAAGGTTCTCGCCATCAGGTATTTCGAAACAAACCCATTTTGTGTCAGGACCGGTACGTTCTCCCCTCTTATCCAACCTAAGTCAACATTTCATAGCTGTACCCACTACTTCGGTTCGGCACCAGTCAAAGGGTCAACCTGTTCATTGCCAACCACTATTTCCAACATATTGTTTCGCCGAGCTCTGGGCCCGGAAAAAAAAATCGAGGGCTACCACTACGTTTTCTCGTTATGTAGGCGTGATATTCAAGCAGATAAGGGGTTTGGGTCAACCCCTCCACCTCGCCATGGCTGTCGTCCTCTTGGGCGGGCGTGTAGAGGAGGGAGATAAATCTTGTCGTGTACATATATTAACTTCTATCTTTCGTCATCAATATCTTCATACATCAACCTTCGTAAACAGCAACTCCTAACCCCCAACCCTACAGATATCGCAACATAACGCGGGGCCTCACATCGAATAAGTCGAAACCGGACAGGTGAACGCATACAATAAAAAGATGCGTACGATATCTCGGAAACATCATGGTGGGCCAATAGCAACTCTCACACAGTCTAGCGGATACAGGAAGGTCGACTGTCCGGCCACCAGCGATTAAATGTGCCAGGTACTACGTGCCCTCCATCACCGACATTACAATCAAACCCTGCCCCGTCGAAATGTCGCCATGCCCAAACTACCAATACACCCTATGCCCCCGGGTTGCATAAACTTTTTGCGTGAACCTGAACGCCCCATTTATCAGTGTTTGGCGGGTGATATGTTCACAAGAAAATAAATAAACTCCCCATCGTGCAACCTCTACCGGGCCACCCACCTACGATGTCGAGTCTAAACAACCTCTACGAGAAAGCGTTCAAGAACCAGAAGACGGGCGGTTGCGCCGGAACAACAACAACGAAAGTAGCAGTACTAACAACATTGCTGCCGGGGTGAGTGCCTTTCTTTTAATTGGACGCCCCGTGGGGCGTCCAAGGACGTTAAACGACACCAACACCCCGGGGAGGACTCAGCACTAGGGCGGGGCACCAGGGGGGCACAAACAAAAAAAAACCCTGTGTGTTCCAGATGTTTGGGTGCAATCCCTTTTTTTTTGTGTAGGGGGGGGGAGGGTGGGCGTACTCAGTGTCATGCGGCCGTAGTCGTATCACATACATGCCCTTCGCATCCAAAAATTGCCGGGACGGGGCATGTCAGGTTTTCACCGACCAAGCAGACATTGCTTGCACAAAGCGCGAAGCGCCGTGATGTGTTAGGCGAGTCACATGAAGGATGAGCTACATCCCTCTATCAAGAACCGCTTTTGAGACGGCTTGTCTTCTATAAGGATAGGGGGGGGGAGGTATCATGGTAAAGGCGTCCTCAAAGGATGATACTGTAGTTCGCTTGTTCCAACAACCTTCATGCAGACCCCCCCGTGCATTCGTGAATGGGGGGCTTAATCTTAATCCTCTGAATATACTACTGTAGTACGGGGGCTTCTCCCCCTTCGTCAAGATGCCGACCTTATGATTTCGTGCCTCCACTGCTCGGCCTTCACTATGGAAAGTCCAGATCGGCCACAACCTCTGAGCAACCGGAAAATAGAGCAGGTTAATTCTCGAAGTATTGTTCGAGGGTGGGTGGCATCATGCCAAAATACAAAGACGTCGTGCATCCGTACAACGTATTGTGCGCGTTTGCGAGCAATGCGGCGACCTCATAATACTTGCCTACGGGCGACAGCATCAACTGCATGTTCTTCTTGAAGTCCACGAAAGGAAAAATCTGGACAATCTTCCCAAACTGCCATTCGACGCTTATCCTCACTCTCGACAACTCCTTGTTGCACGCTCTCTGGGCAGCGGTTAGGTTCGCACCACGGAAGCCACGATCGATATGGCTCGGGATGGGGTACGCTGCGTCTCCGTAGACCTTTCCTTGGAATGGCTTACCCTCCTGAAGAGCGGCAAGTTTGTTGTTGAGCCCACTTTCGCGCAACATGAAAGAGTCGTGCCTCCTGCCAGGAGCCGGTCCCCACAAGTCTCCAATCATACCGTTCGGCAGGACGACTGAGTGGAAGGCAAGACCATGGGCGCGATGGTGGCCGTCGTAGTTCTCCCTCTGTATGTCGTCATGGCCTTCTTGCCGGCAGGTCCTTCGCAAAGTCCCATCGAGAAACGCGCAGATATCTGAACCAGCGACCCCGACACCACCTTCGAGCAAAAAGGACGCGGGGGAAAGACGTGTGCATATTATATATCATAGCTGGTAACGTATAGCGACGGTATTAATGTGATGGTATGCGCATCAAATATCAAAATAAGTATCTGGTATGATATATAGGATTTCGTTAGTTCCCGCCCCAACAAAGTCGAAAGCAAGCGCCGGGTTAGTGTTCTTGGTGAATAGGCGAAGGAGACAAGGCTGTCTGAATAATGCCGGAGCCCGTGTGGGTTTCAAGTAATATAACGAAGACATGAAAAAACTGCATCCCGCCACTTTCTGAACACACCAGCCATGCCACACAAGCGCAGCAACCGAGGCCTCCTCCAGAGGCGGCGTGCACCAACACGAGTCTCGACGCCATCACCAACACACGCACGAAAAAACACACACATAAGGTAAGCGCAACAGCTGCGAACTCAAAACGGCGTCCGACAAATAGAGTCCCACGCGTGCCCGCAGACACGTAGGCACGGCCGCTTCTGCACATCCCGAGGGGTGTGGAATTCGGCACCTTCATGGCTCGTGCAACCAATGGTTGGTTAAAAACACGCCTGTGACAGACAGGCAATACACAAATACACTACTTGCAGTGGGAGCCCGTACGCGCCCCTGTTTTACGGGGCGAACTAAAGCAAGTCGGTAGCTGCTAACCCTAACCCTCGACAAACACCTGGCATCAAAACAGATGCCCTCGTTCGCTTGGCTCAATCGTCTTTCTCTCCAATAAAACGATAACAGCTGGCATCGTCACAATGCACCGGGTGTGCAACTCACGGCAGCAGGCCTGGCATTGTGCGACAGGCCCACCTTGTTTTCATGTTTGCATTATTCGTTAAGGTTGTATAGTGGCCCTATCATCCCCACTCCCCTGCTATTTTACCAAACAATGGGCTCATTACCGGTGTGGGCAACACGAGGCAATCGTGGGCTTCCTGCGCAGCAAAAAACTACCGACTCAGGTGACCTGTTGTGTGTCTGAAATCTTGCAATGGTTGCATTGGGTGCGACGTTAGGGGGGCCCCGACCTCACTTTCGAATTCACTACAGCTGTATTTCTGGAGGGCGTTTCTTGCTGCTTAGGTCTGCGGTGATGGATGGCATTAACCGCCAGAGTCTTATAAACAAAAAAAACGCGAAGAGCGACTGCAGATATATCGCGTTGTGCTAAACTGGAAAGGTCGGTCGGTCGTCGGGAGGCAGAAATAATCGAATAGCTGTTTCGGTGAGTGGGGTGCGTAAACGACATTGTCATAACAGCTTGCCCGGTACGTGCATACCGTATAATCCATGGCTGGCACGTTTTAGGGACGCGGACGCATAGTTCGAGATACCTTCAGCCCCTATGAAGCCAAGCTTAGGGTTAGGATTACGGTTTGACGATTACTTAACACGAAGAGTTAGTTCTCTTTGTTTCGGTGTGATCTCGCTTACGACATGTCATCGTAACTTCGTCCATGAAACTGTGGGTTTCCTCTTCATACACTTTACACGCGCGCGACTGGAATGATGACACCAAACGCCTTTCGTCCTTTTCGGTGCTTGTTCCTCCGGTAGTCTCGGGCCGTCAGTGTTGGCCCACGTTTGAGCAGCAGATACCAGCTAAATACTTGGTGCCTTCGTGTGTTCCGGTAATATCACCTTTGGTTGCGATGACTCGTGCCATCGTCTCGAACAGCGGCTCTCAGTACTGAAGAAAAGCTGTGATGCGGTGAGTATGTTTTTCGCACATGAAGTCGATTACCTTGCGGAAAAGCCTCGCCAGCTGCGTGTATTAACGCCTGAATTCCTTCTCTAGGTCCGACAGCCGTCCAGGGTACCTGTATACAAGCAATGCACATGACATGAGACAGGATTGTTTTCAAAAGGAAGAAACAGGGTATGATAGGCTGAGTGAGAACTAGCGACACGTCGGACGCATCATCGATCCCCGCTTCATGCTCTAGGTATTACACTGCAGACATATACTCCTTATACTGTACGTTGTTGCTCATCCTCCTCGGTTGGGTGCCGCATGACTTGCATTATCTAGGGCTGCTGTACGGCTCGTTTCCGGTATCTCGTAGCTGGCAGGATGATGTAGATCGTGATGTCCGACGTGTTTAACGTTCCACACCCCAACTTGCTTCATCTCCAACGCTATGCACACACGATTCTTACGCACTCGTTGAACAACTCCTCTGGTTGAGCCGCATCTACAGTACGTACGCGTACGCGGAGGCGAATGCAGCAGAAGCAACAGCAGCAGCTGCTTCAGCACATCTACTGCTGCACTGAGTGAGTATTAATAGATGTACATACGCGTTCTTGCCTTGCCGGAAGAAGCAACAGCAGCAGCCTACAAAATGAATACACCAGAAGGAGATACGGTCTTCTTCATCGCTTCTTATGTTCGGTGACGACAATACAGCGGGGATATTGCACACGTGTGATACACTCCGTCTATCAACTCCATCTCAAGCAAGGCCCTTCGGCCGTACGAGTAGTCTTGTCGTGTCAACAGCAGTACACGGTACTGCTGGGAACATAGACTGGATGGTTTCTGCTACGGACGCTGCTGCCTGCGTACAGCAGCACTGCTACTAATATGTCCCGAAATATAATCACCGTTTGGTTTTATAATTAGTGTAACTATAGTTCTTATAAAATGGTACAGAGTGGTACGTATCTGGCTGGTGACAAGTAAGCACACATTCTTTTTCATATATATGTTTCAAACCAACGCGTCTCGTACCTCAGTCGACGGAGGAGGAGCAGGAGTGCCGTCTCCCCCGGGAATCGGCACCTGTTCTTGCACACCCACACCGGCGGAAAGTTCAAGACGTCGAACAGTCGCCTGATGTCGCTTTTCCTGAATCGATAGTCCCCCCATGCCTCCTGCTCGACGACGTCGGCGATAACCAAAGAGCGTCCCCTCACCGACCTTATCACCGTGCGGTTTATCCTTGCGTCTATCACCTTCTTCGCAAAGAGGGCTCTTGCGATCTCGAGATCCTCTTCCTCTTCGGGGTTGTCAACATCAACCGGGGCAGCAAATAGGAGTGCCACGGCTTGCAAGCGCTGCTGCTCGTGTAGCACTTCCCCCGCCGACATAGCTCCATACCGACGCTTCAGCCCTACTTCTCCTATCGTCCGTCTCCACTCCATGATGCGTAGCGGTGGGACGGGCGTGTCCGTGAGGAAAAGGGAAAGGACGACAGGTGCTTTCTCTTCGAGCGGGTGTTGCTGTTTCCAGGTGTCCGCGGGAGCCCACTTATCACGCCAGGGCCGTCTCTGCACACACCGTGTCGCACACAGTTCAAACGATGCCGCGAGGCAATCACAGGGCAACGTCTTCTTTGTAGGCCCTGGCCTTTTAGGCTTGCCATAAAATTTGCCTTAACGCCCTTTTCTGAAAAGGGCGTGCCTTAAGAGGTGTTTCGAGCCTTACCAGCCTTACTGGGTTAAGGCTCGTTGCTTGACGCTGAAATAGGCCTCTCAGAGGCTCTCAAGGCACGTTTTTGGTGATTCTCGCTTACAAAAAAACGCCGTTAGATTGGAACTCCCAAAAATAATAGGGGACAGGGGGTAAAATGTTTGGGTTATCAGCGCACTGTGTGGTGCGCACAAGCCAGGACGCCAGCACGCCAGCTCGCCAGGTACCAGGTACTCTTGCAAACACGAAGATGCTACCCGTCACCTGCCACCTACAACCTACACCTTCGGAGCGGCGTTATGTCTAGCCAACAAGGGAGCCCAGCGCCTCCACGGAAGTAGCGATCCTGCCCAAGATCGCTCTGGATCTGCTCAGGCCGGATGTTCGCGCGGTGATAACTCGGCTCTTGCTGCGGCTGCTGCGTCAGCTCCAGCTCCTGCTGCAGCTGCTGCAGCACCAGCTTCAGCACCAGGACAAGCATCGGCGGCAGCCGGCGGCCAGCCTGGCAGGTTCCAGCCGGAATCGCTCACGGCAGCAAGGCAGGGGACGCTCACTACATTGACAGTCCACAAGAGGAGCGACCTAGCTATCAACACATTCCTGGCCTCGAGCGCGTTGATTCCCTGCCCTCGTGAACGTACGATAGCTCTAGGGATCATCGTAGTGTGCAGTTCATGGATGCACACCATGCACGGTGTTTCGTGAACGGCTGGGCGTGCTTCTGTTGTAGTACATCAAGCGTCGCCGTGATACTCAGCAAGACCTTACCGGTAGTGCACACTGCGCTACACTTGGCAGGCAACCGGGTACCTTTCGTGTTTGCTGCTGGGTGGGGATGTACTGTTGTCGTCGGGGCCGATGCAACACCAAACATATGTTCAATCGGCGGCAGTGCCGGCGTCCCCGGTAGCTTGGTAGGTGGTCCGCGTGCCTGTCAACATCAATTTCGTGGGTTCAAGTCCCACCGAGTGCATGCTCATAGGGATTTTTTCTTGCATAAAAAATTGATAAGCGGAAAGCGCGAAAGCGTGAGTTGGCTACATTCGATGAGAATCGACGAGCAGTGGGAATGCTGAACCCTATGCGCGACAAAAAAAATAAAGGCACGTACCGGGGGGGAGAAGGGACGACACCTGTGACCACGGCTTGTCCAGAAGATCATCGAGGGTAAAACCTCCTACGAGTGGGCTGGGAAGTAAAAGTGATGGATAAAAAAAAAAGAAAAAAGTAATACTAATATTTTTAGTAGTCTACCGCTGCAGCACTTGGTTTTTTTCTTGCATGTGCGCGCATCCACAGCGAGGTCTACCGCGGCATAATACAAGCCTAGGTGGTGAAAACGCGAGACTTACTTGGTAGCTACGAGTAATAAGACTCGTGCGCAAGGAATACATGGATTTTATTGCTTCTTGTTCACGCTACGTGCACACATATTTACCTTGTGGTTCAAGGGTACACCCATTGAGTTATGCGGCAAAAATATCAGTCAACACTACCGCTATGTACACTACCGCCATGAAGTATGATCTACGTCACGAACCCGGCACTTTCCTCTCTATTATAGGCATGTTCAAGCGAGATAATCGTTAAGGCTCACTAAAGGCGTTTTTTTAAGGCTCGTGCCTATCTGGTTAAGGCCCGTTAAGGCTCGTTAAGGCCATTAAAGCTTTTGCCTTAAAACGTGCCTTAACCCCTTTTTTTTTCGCCTGCGGCGAGCCTTAGCCATTTTCCTTAACGGGCCTAAAAGCGAGCCTTAAAGGCCAGGGCCTACTTCTTTGCCTCGCTCGGTGGTGCCTACACAGTATTGTTTCGGGTGTGCTTGACCAACCACGGAGGCTCGGGGAGATGTAGACCAACCGTCTAACGTGGTCGTTGTCGTTTTCGGCTCTATGTATATTTTTCTGGCTCTATGTATATTTGCTTTTCAAATATACATAACGCAGCCATATTTGAGTAAATTTGGAAATAGTTATTTGCCATCCGTCCGTAACGGGGGAATACAAGTGGTTGTTATAGTCAAATTTTCACAAAGCGCTAACACTCTATATCGCCGGTAGCTTGGTAGGTGGTCCGCGAGCCTGTCAAGATCAATTTCGTGAGTTCGAGTCTCACCGAGTGCATGCTCATAGGGACTTTTTCTTGCATAAAAAATTGATAAGCGGAAAGCGCGAAAGCGTGAGTTGGCTACATTCGATGAAAATCGACGAGCAGTGGGAATGCTGAACCCTATGCGCGATAAAAACTAAAGGCACGTACCGGGGGGGAGAAGGGACGACAACTGTGACCACGGCTTGTCCAGAAGATCGTCGAGGGTAAAAACCTCGTACGAGTGGGCTGGGGAGTAAAAGTGATGATTAAAAAAAAAAAAAAAAAAAAAAAAAAATTCTTTGGCCAACTTTTTTTCTCATAATGGTGGAACCACTTGCCAAAGTGTCGGTGCTGGCACTCGGACGGCGAAAATAGCCCTCGGGCATTGTCGGATTTTCCTGGATATTTTTGAAAGGGCAAAAGCCAAAATCAGGTATACCTGATCCGTTTGAGCCAAAATCAGGTACATGCTAAAACCAAGTAAAAAACGCGCGCCACGAGCGGTGTTATGTCCATGACCATCCAATAAAAAACGACTGCGCCTAATACAGCACTAAGCGTGCCACATGGCTTCCAAAATCTGAATCGTTTTGTTTTCTTCAGGGTGTAGGTACCACGGGCTCCACTTGGACCTGCAAAGAGTCACTATTAATATGCTTCGTTTGTTTCGCCACGGCGGGAGCGCCAAGAATATACACTCTGGCGTCCCCCCGCCCGTTGACAGCTATAAAGCTTCCAGACCGTTCTCTCGGAACCGCCTGCTCGGCACGAAATTTTCTTGCCGTACCAAACCTAAGACCACCTCGACGCGGGGTGGTGCAGAGGAAACGCCGAGTGTCCATGGTGCTGTGAAGACTGCTGTGAACATAGAAGACAACAGAGTACACACGACAACTAACTGAAGCACATCGTACACCCCAAAGGAGAAAAAGTGAAACCAGCGTACGCATGTATGCATGTATATACGTACTTTTACGTACGACGTACGAGTACAGATTATACGTCAATACAGAGTATGTATGTGTCTGAGCTTTGGCTTCCCATTTTATTTATTTATTTGGGATTCTTCTCCTTTTCTTTTTCTTTTTCTTGTTCTTTTTCGGTTTGGTTTTTTCGTTGCTTCTCTTTCTTTATGGTGTATTTTGGTTGCTGGCGTATGTATGTATGTTGTGTCGGCCGCACCTAGTGCGAAGGCATGGTATTACGTAGGCTATTAATGCATTACGGTGTGTTATCTCTGTGTCGTAGTCTGTGACCACAGAGCTCGTATCTTTCTAGGGTGAAGAATCAGCACGGACACTGGGCTTGCTGGATGTCGACGAGTAGAAGAACGGTTTAATGTGAAGAACACACACACACACACACAGAAGAATTTCAACCGAGGGAGGGCAGACGCATACGGAGAGAAAACACAATGTACGTATGGCCTCTCTGATTGGTTCAAAGTTGGCCAAAATCAGTTGAAAGCTAGACATAGTAGAAAAAATCAGGTGTACCTTGTCCATTTCGTACCAAAATCAGTTACAATGTCAGCTTGGCCAATAGCAGGGCTCCTGGTGTGTGTTTTGTACTTGATTTCACTATGTAACTGCTTTTGGCACGAAAGTGGCCAGGTATACCTGATTTTCGCAAAAACCCATTTTGAAATATAAGAAAATCAGACTCTTGGGTCTTTACCTTACCGGCCCTTCAAAGAATAAAACTTTGACACCAGGTATTCGAGTACCGCGTGTACTTGGTGCTATATACATTAGTTGTTGTGGTGTGGGCGGGTGTTGTCTCAAATCAACTCTTAATTAGCCCATTGATTTTTTAGAAGAACGGCCTGATGACTTGTGATTTTGTGCGCATGTAGTATTACTGTTCTGTATTAAATGCCAAGCCTAACGTTTGGACCGCGACAGGGGATCTAGTAGAACGTTCCCATCTCGGTCCTGGAAAATTCCCATACAGTGTGGGGTAAGAATGTTGGAAGCACCTCCCGTGATCGGTGTTACCACCCCTCCCTACTCTATAGTCTCTTTCAGTACCACGATCCTTCGTTGTCTGCAGTTAGTTGTTATGATGATCCAGTCTGCTTTCCCATACATGCTTACTCCACCCTCTCTCTTGGTCGCTTTCTAAAACGAGGAGTTATTTATTTTTCATCAGTGGTTCATTTTTAGGGCTGTGAGTTGGCTGGAGTTCCCTATTACGGGGATCCATAGTTAACAGGACCAAATTTTGTAGTAAAAATAGGTAAATATATAGGTTTTTATGTATACCATAGGTCCTATTAACTATGGACTCCCGTAATAATAGTTGTTAAACGTTCGCTGGCCCTAGCCGACTGAAGCGAGGCGAGCGAAGCAAACCCGAGACGCCCTCCCCGGCGGAGCGACCTCGTAGGATGTGCCCCCGGAGGGCCCGACAATAGAGCGTTTCGAAAAAAAAAAAAAAAAAAAAATGCTCAGGTTGTGGTGCTCAGGGTGGGTGCGCATGGTTAGGGCTTCCAGGATTTGGAAAAAAATCAAAATTCAAAATTGCTCAGGGTGGGAGGAGGAATAAAAATGACGTGGACCTGCGTTCAAGCTTCCCCACTTTTCATAGCAAGCTTCGAGCATCGTCCAGTCGACTGCCGCGTGTTCCACCACCTTTCACCCGACCTGCCCCTCCCGCACCTCCTTCACTATAACACGATCTCCACCGTCGCTGTCCTCCAAGCCGCCACCCAGCTCAAGGTTGCGTGCCTTCGTTTTCGTGTGCAGCGTGATGTGCTTCTATTTGAGAGTTTCGTAAAATAATAAAAAAATAGTGCTCAGGGTGATTGTTGCTCAGGGTTTGGTCGAAGTCTCTCCGCATAAAAGACATTGACGGCTATTTTTTTCCCTGAGCAGATTATTTTTTTCCAGATGCTCAGGGTTACAGGCTGCAAAACAGGGTGTAATCCTGAGCAAAGAAGCTGCTCAGGGTAATGGTCATGTCACAGAGCACAGGTAGTAAAGGATGCTTGTACCGTCACACAAGCAGCCCGGGACTGACACTGACTCGCTGCCATAGCTTAGGGCGACAAGGCGTGCCATCTCCTCGAACCAGTCGTCGTTTGGTTCGTGATTATGGTGGCGAGGAAGACTTTCACCAAGCCATATATTTATTGTCGGAAAGACGTTGATTAGATATAAAAACTGTAGATGATGGCACTTTTTACGTCGCGTGCGGGACTGTTGGTTCTGTCACATGTCAGTATTCCTTTGCTCTATGACTACAGCAGTATAGACCCACGAAAAATAGTCAACCTAAAAAAGTAAGACAACAAGGCTCACGGTTCGGGGAACGCCCAGAGAATATATATGAACTTGTGCTCAGTCGTGAGCGCTCAGAATAGCGTATGCTCAAGGGTACTGTCCCAGCACGGTTCTAAGGCGGTGTTTCTCGTTGGCGGACCCATGCTGTAATAAAGTGTACCTTGTATACTATAGTGTGTATGTTATATCTCTACACCGTCCCACTACCTTGAACTTTGTCAGCCCCCGTGAACGCCGAAGCGTTTTTCAGTGTGTCACCTAGCACACAGGTGGGGACCATACTTCAAGCTATTCGAGATGTCGACATGGGATTGATACGTACAGCGACTTCAACCCGCTTGTCGCATCATCCAACTTACTTACAGACATGCGCCAAGTACACATGCATCATGCTTTCAACTCCTGGTCACTTGTTGTGCTCTCACCGTTTGGCAATTCGCTTCTTACTCCTCCTGCACGGTATATGTTGCAGCCTCGCCTTCGGGTGTTTGCTCTTGTCTACAAGGTACTTTTCTGTGCGTTTGTTTGATGCCCGTTCTAGCATCAATCTGCTTGTGTCGACTCTCCTTGATTGCTCTATTTTCTCGGGGGACGTTTCGGTTCGCTGTGTGTATGTCTACCGACCATGGCATCTGCAACTGGAAGCAGAACAATATTCAGCAGTAATACGCATGTATTCTTTGGCCAACCCCTTTTCTCATAATAATGGAACCACTTGCCAAAGTGTCGGTGCTGGCACTCGGACGGCGAAAATAGCCCTCGGGCACTGTCGGATTTTCCTGGATATTTTGAAATATAAGAAAATCAGACTCTTGGGTCTTTACCTTACCGGCCCTTCAAAGAATAAAACTATGACACCAGGTATTCGAGTACCGCGTGTACTTGGTGCCATATGCATTAGTTGTTGTGGTGTGGGCGGGTGTTGTCTCAAATCAACTCTTAATTAGCCCATTGTTATTTTAGAAGAACGGCCTGATGACTTGTGAGGCTGTGCGCATGTAGTATTACTGTTCTGTATTAAATGCCAAGCCTAACCTTTGGACCGCGACAGGGGATCTAGTAGAACGTTCCCATCTCGGTCCTGGAAAATTCCCATACAGTGTGGGGTAAGAATGTTGGAAGCACCTCCTGTGGTCGGTGTTACCACCCCTCCCTACTCCACAGTCCCTTTCAGTACCACGATCCTTCGTTGTCTGCAGTTAGTTGTTATGATGATCCAGTCTGCTTTCCCATACATGCTTACTCCACCCTCTCTCTTGGTCGCTTTCTAAAACGAGGAGTTATTTATTTTTCATCAGTGGTTCATTTTTAGGGCTGTGAGCTGGCTGGAGTTCCCTATTACGGGGGTCCATAGTTAACACAGGACCAAATTTTGTAGTAAAAATAGGTAAATATATAGGATTTTATGCTTACCATAGGTCCTATTAACTATGGACTCCCGTAATAATAGTTGTTAAAAGTTCGCTGGCCCTAGCCGATTGAAGCGAGGCGAGCGTAGCAAACCCGAGACGCCCTCCCTGGCGGAGCGACCTCGTAGGATGTGCCCCCGGAGGGCCCGACAATAGAACGTTTCGGAGAAAAAAAAAAAAAAAATGCTCAGGTTGTGGTGCTCAGGGTGGGTGCTCATGGTTAGGGCTTCCAGGATTTGGAAAAAATTCAACATTCAATATTGCTCAGGGTGGGAGGAGGAATAAAAATGACGTGGACCTGCGTTCAAGCTTCCCCACTTTTCATAGCAAGCTTTGAGCATCGTCCAGTCGACCGCCGCGTGTTCCACCACCTTTCACCCCGACCTGCCCCTCCCGCACCTCCTTCACTATAACACGATCTCCACCGTCGCTGTCCTCCGCCACCCAGCTCAAGGTTGCGTGCCTTCGTTTTCGTGTGCAGCATGATGTGCTTCTATTTGAGAGTTTCGTAAAATAATAAAAAAATAGTGCTCATAAGAGTTCCTGACTCAATAAGAGTTCCGGCTACGTTACCGCCGGTGGGTCGTGATCCCACGTCTCTCTGTGGACACAGAGTGTTCTGTCTGTTGAACTACGACGGCTGAGTGATGACGTGACAAAGGGCTCAGACGAGGGTCTGATGACAGGACAGGAGGGAGAGAACTCTGAGAGAAGTGAGGAGGAGGGCAAGGAGGAAGCGTCACTCCTCCTGCCCTGCGGTCCCGGGACAACGGGACGACGGGACATATACGGGCGACCCGGCAGGGTTTCTAGAATCCCGCCGGGACGTTGCATCAGACGGCGGGGCCGTCCCAACGGATCCGTTGAGCAGATGTGGACCGGTGGCTTCCCGGCGATGTATGGTTCATGACAGTCTCCTGACATAACCGAGCGAACGCTCCCAGAAATGGAATCTGGAAGGAGATGGGTTTTCGACTATATGCGTAGGCGTGTTGTTACCGGGGACATGGTATCCACACTCAGGGTGATTTTTGCTCATGGTTTTGTCGAAGTCTCTCCGCATAAAAGACCTTGACGGCTATTTTTTTCCCTGAGCAATTATTTTTTTCAAGATGCTCAGGGTTACAGGTAGGCCCTGGCCTTTAAGGCTTGCCTTAAAATTTGCCTTAACGCCCTTTTCTGAAAAGGGCGTGCCTTAAGAGGTGTTTCGAGCCTTACCAGCCTTACTGGGTTAAGGCTCGTTGCCTGACGCTGAAATAGGCCTCTCAGAGGCTCTCAAGGCACGTTTTTGGTGATTCTCGCGTACCAAAAAACGCCGTTGGACTGGAACTCCCAAAAATAGGGGACAGGGGGTTTAATATTCGGGTTATCAGTGCACTGTGTGGTCCGCACAAGCCAGGACGCCAGCACGCCAGCTCGCCAGGTACCAGGTACTCTTGCAAACACGAAGATACTACCCGTCACCTGCCACCTACAACCTACACCTTCGGAGCGGCGTTATGTCTAGCCAACAAGGGAGCCCCGCGCCTCCAGGAAGTAGCGATCCTGCCCAAGATCGCTCTGGATCTGCTCAGGCCGGATGTTCGCGCGGTGATACCTCGGCTCCTGCTGCGGCTGCTGCGTCAGCTCCAGCTCCTGCTGCAGCTGCTGCAGCACCAGCTTCAGCACCAGGACAAGCATCGGCGGCAGCCGGCGGCCAGCCTGGCAGGTTCCAGCCGGAATCGCTCACGGCAGCAGGGCAGGGGACGCTCACTACATTGATAGTCGACAAGAGGAGCGACCTAGCTATCAACACATTCCTGGCCTCGAGCGCGTTGATTCCCTGCCCTCGTGAACGTACGATAGCTCTAGGGATCATCGTAGTGTGCAGTTCATGAATGCACACCATACACGGTGTTTCGTGAACGGCTGGCCGTGGTTCTGTAGTACATCAAGCGTCGCCGTGATACTCAGCAAGACCTTACCGGTTGTACACACTGCGCCACACTTGGCAGGCAACCGGGTACCTTTCGTGTTTGCTGCTTGGGTGGGGATGTACTGTTGTCGTCGGGGCCGATGCTGAAAATACAATGTCAACACCAAAAATATGTTCAATCGGCGGCAGTAATACTAATATTTTTTGTTGTCTACCGCTGCAGTACTCGGTTTATTTCTTGCATGTGCGCGCATCCACAGCGAGGTCTACCGCGGCATAATACAAGCCTAGGTGGTGAAAGCGCGAGACTTTACTTGGTAGCTACGAGTAAGACTCGTGCGCAAGGAATACATGGACTTTATTGCTTCTTGTTCACGCTACGTGCACATATATTTTCCTTGTGGTTGAAGGGTACACCCATTGAGTTATGCGGCAAAAATATCAGTCAACACTACCGCTATGTACACTACCGCCAAGAAGTATGATCTACGTCACGAACCCGGCACTTCCCTCTCTATTATAGGCATGTTCAGGAGAGATAATCATTAAGGCTCACTTAAGGCGTTTTTTAAGGCTCGTGCCTAACTGGTTAAGGCCCGTTAAGGCTCGTGAAGGCCATTAAAGCTTTTGCCTTAAAACGTGCCTTAACCCCTTTTTTTTTCGCCTGCGGCGAGTCTTATCCATTTGCCTTAACGGCCCTAAAAGAGAGCATTAAAGGCCAGGGCCTAGTTACAGGCTGCAAAACAGGGTGTAATCCTGAGCAAAGAAGCTGCTCAGGGTAATGGTCATGGCACAGAGCACAGGTAGTAAAGGATGCCTGTTGTGTCACACAAGCAGCCCGGGACTGACACTGACTCGCTGCCATAGCTTAGGGCGACTAGGCGTGCCATCTCCTCGAACCAGTCGTCGTTTGGTTCGTGATTATGGCGGCGAGGAAGGCTTTCACCAAGCCATATTTATTGTCGGAAAGACGTTGATTACATATATAAATTGTAGATGATGGCAATTTTTATGTCGCGTGCGGGGCTGTTGGTTATGTAACATGTCAGTATTCCTCTGCTCTATGACTCCAGCAGTATACTCGTAGACCCACGAAAAATAGTCAACCTAAAAAAGTAAGACAACAAGGCTCACGGTTCGGGGAACGCCCAGAGAATATATATATGAACTTGTGCTCAGTCGCGAGCGCACAGAATAGCGTATGCTCAAGGGTAGTGTCCCAGCGCGGTTCTAAGGCGGTGTTTCTCGTTGGCGGACCCATGCTGTAATAAAGTGTACCTTGTACACTATAGTGTGTATGTTTTATCGCTACACCGTCCCACTACCTTGAACTTTGTCAGCCCTTGTCAACGCCGAAGCGTTTTTCAGTGTGTCACCTAGCACACGGGTGGGGACCATGTTTCAAGTTATTCGAGATGTCGACATGGGATTGATACGTACAGCGACTTCAACCCGCTTGTCGCATCATCCAACTTACTTGCAGACATCCGCCAAGTACACATGCATCATGCTTTCAACTCCTGGTCACTTGTTGTGCTCTCACCGTTTGGCAATTCGCTTCTTGCTCCTCCTGCACGGTATATGTTGCAGCCTCGCCTTCAGTTGTTTGCTCTTGTCTACAAGGTACTTTTCTGTGCGTTTGTTTGATGCCCGTTCTAGCATCAATCTGCTTATCGACTCTCGACCTTGATTGCTCTATTTTCTCGGGGGACGTTTCGGTTCGCTGTGTGTATGTCTACCGACCATGGCATCTGCAACTGGAAGCAGAACAATATTCAGCAGTAATACGCATGTATTCTTTGGCCAACTCCTTTTCTCATAATAGTGGAACCACTTGCCAAAGTGTCGGTGCTGGCACTCGGACGGCGAAAATAGCCCTCGGGCATTGTCGGATTTTCCTGGATATTTTTGAAGTATAAGAAAATCAGACTCTTGGGTCTTCACCTTACCGGCCCTTCAAAGAATAAACCTTTGACACCAGGTATTCGTGTACCGCGTGTACTTGGTGCCATATACATTAGTTGTTGTGGTGTGGGCGGGTGTTGTCTCAAATCAACTCTTAATTAGCCCATTGTTATTTTAGAAGAACGGCCTGATGACTTGTGAGGCTGTGCGCATGTAGTAGTACTGTTCTGTATTAAATGCCAAGCCTAACCTTTAGACCGCGACAGGGGATCTAGTAGAACGTTCCCATCTCGGTCCTGGAAAATTCCCATACAGTGTGGGGTAAGAATGTTGGAAGCACCTCCTGTGGTCGGTGTTACCACCCCTCCCTACTCCACAGTCTCTTTCAGTACCACGATCCTTCGTTGTCTGCAGTTAGTTGTTATGATGATCCAGTCTGCTTTCCCATACATGCTTACTCCACCCTCTCTCTTGGTCGCTTTCTAAAACGAGGAGTTATTTATTTTTCATCAGTGGTTCATTTTTAGGGCTGTGAGTTGGCTGGAGTTCCCTAGTAGTTAAAAGTTCGCTGGCCCTAGCCGACTGAAGCGAGGCGAGCGTAGCAAACCCGAGACGGCATCTCCGGCGGAGCGATCTCGTAGGATGTGCCCCCGGAGGGCCCGGCAACAGAGTGTTTCGGAGAAAAAAAAATAAAAATGCTCAGGGTGGGGTGCTCATGGTGGGTGCTCATGGTTGGGGCTTCCAGGATTTGGAAAAAAATCAAAATTCAAAATGCTCAGGGTGGGAGGAGGAATAAAAATGACGTGGACCTGCGTTCAAGCTTCCCCACTTTTCACAGCAAGCTTCGAGCATCGTGCAGTCGACCGCCGCGTGTTCCACCACCTTTCACCCCGACCTGCCCCTCCCGCACCTCCTTCACTATAACACGATCTCCACCGTCGCTGTCCTCCAAGCCGCCACCCAGCTCAAGGTTGCGTGCCTTCGTTTTCGTGTGCAGCGTGATGTGCTTCTATTTGAGAGTTTCGGAAAATAATAAAGAAAAAGTGCTCAGGGTGATTGTTGCTCAGGGTTTTGTCGAAGTCTCTCCGCATAAAAGACGTTGACGGCTATTTTTTCCCTGAGCAGATTAGTTTTTTCCAGATGCTCAGGGTTGCAGGCTGCAAAACAGGGTTTAACCCTGAGCAAAGAAGCTGCTCAGGGTAATGGTCATGGCACAGAGCACAGGTAGTAAAGGATGTCTGTACCGTCACACAAGCAGCCCGGGACTGACACTGACTCGCCGTTATAGCTTAGGGCGACAAGGCGTGCCATCTCCTCGAACCAGTCGTCGTTTGGTTCGTGAATTTGGCGGCGAGGAAGTACAGAGTAGCTTCGGCAATCTCAGGAGGCAAGGAGGTGGAGCATGCATCATCTATCTATCTTTCGAAAAAAATAATGAAGACAATCGGCCTAACAACCTCACGCCGCGTGACGGTGAGGAAGGCGGTGATGTCGTAGAAGGTACGCGAGGCGGACGACCACTCGCCAAAGCGTAGGGGCAACCGGGCGCACCACCTCCTCCACCAGTAGGCGGTTGGTTGTGATGGGGCTACAAGTAATACTGCTGTAATCGCAGATGGCGAGGCGAAGTGAGCAGGAGCAGCTCGATAAATAGAAGAAGCACATCACGCTGCACACGAAAACGAAGACACGCAACCTCTAGCTGGGTGGCGGCTTGGAGGACAGCGACGGTGGAGATCGTGTTATAGTGATGGAGGAGCGGGAGGGGCAGGTCGGGGCGAAAGGTGGTGGAACACGCGGCGGTCGACTGCACGATGCTCGAAGCTTGCTGTGAAAAGTGGGGAAGCTTGAACGCAGGTCCACGTCATTTTATTCCTCCTCCCACCCTGAGCAATTTGTTTTTTCGATTTTTTTCCAAATCCTGGAAGCCCTAACCCTGAGCACCCACCCTGAGCACCCCACCCTGAGCAAAGTTTTTTTTTTTTTTTTTTTTTCCCGAATCGCTCGAGCTGCTCCTGCTCACATCGCCTCGCCAGCTGCGATTACAGCAGTAGTACTTGCAGCCCCATCACAACCAACCGCCTACTGGTGGAGGAGGTGGTGCGCCCGGTTGCCCCGACGCTTTGGCGAGTGGTCGTCGGCCTCGCGTACCTTCCACGCCATCACCGCCCTCCTCACCGTCACGCGGCGTGAGGTTGCTAGGTCGATTGTCTTCATTTTTTCTGAAGATTGATGATGCATGCTCCACCTCCTCGCCTGCTGAGATTGCCGAAGCTACTCTGTACTTCCTCGCCGCCACAATCACGAACCAAACGACGGCTGGTTCGAGGAGATGGCACGCCTTGTCGCCCTTAGCTGTGGCGGCGAGTCAGTGTCAGTCCTGGGCTGCTTGTGTGACGGTACAAGCATCCTTTACTAGCCGAAGCGCCGATTAGTGGTGTAGGGTCAGGGTATAAGCGTGCTATAGAATGCACGTTCCCCAAGCCTGTGGAGAGCTGAGATTGTGAGGTGATACGAAGCCTGAGCGTGAACCTGGTAGGGCAAATGAGTTTATTTAGCGAGTGAGCCTTTTTTCTGACGGCAGGTGGAGACCCATCGCCGTTACTCTTCTAGCCGGGTCCCTGGAATGGAGAGCCATAGGAGGGTAAATGCAGAAATAAAAAATGAACAGGCGCAGGCAAATCTCGCACTACCCAGGTAAAATACAGCAAAATGAGCTGTTTAGTCCTGGGTGGCTATCCCTACCTCTTGGTCGAACCTAAAAGGAGTCGACTAAAGAGGTCCGGCACGTTCATGACATGTACACTGGCGGAGTGCCATGTAAAATCTGTGTTCTACAGATGGACTAGAACCGGTACACAGATAAGAAAGTGTGTTGGGCGTAAGCTTTTTTTTCCCAGATCTCCAAGAAGGATGAATAAAACACAAAAGAAAACTACAGTCTGTGCTCTGCTGTGCCATGACCATTACCCCGAGCAGCTTCTTTGCTCAGGGTTAAACCTTGCTTTGCAGCCCGTAACCCTGAGCATCTGGAATAAAATAACCCGCTAAGGAAAAATCTAGCCGTCAACGTCTTTTATGCGGAGAGACTTCGACAAATCCTTACCCTGAGCGTTTTTTTTTTTTTTTTTTTTTTTTTTTCGTTTCCGAAACTCTCAAATTATAGACCCTGAGGGTGTGTCTTAACCCCCCTAGAGAGCATGGGAACGAGCGGAACTGAACGAGGCTGTTCGTGGTTATTCGTTCCGTGCCTGTGTAAAAAAACGTGTTTGGGTCCATGCAGAATCCTGGGCCTCGCCAGCCGAATCAGTACGAACGGTATCTTTTGCACACGCCAGAGCACATTGGTGTCCACATCCATCCTCGGTGGTGTCCATCTACATCAAATAAGATCCTGTATGTTCCCGTTCGGTCGGGCCGTTCGGTCCTCCCAAACAAGAAAAAGGGGTGCAACACTTCTTCTTCCTCTTCCTAGATATACAGTTTTTCTCGGGCTGCACTGGATCTATTCGTTTCCCACAACCAATCAGCATCAATTCATGCAGCAAATAATATTCCATCCGGTTCGTTCCAATGCTCTCTGGGGGGGATTAAGACACACCCTGAGGGTATCATAATGAGAAACCGGACAGTTCTTGAAAATTCAGCACAAAATCGTAGGTGAAAAGGTCGGCTTGATGACTTACATTGCTGACATTCATACATTATCTAAGCACTACTGTAGTAGGGGTAAGGCCCGGCTCGTCCACGACAGTTGACGTCAGGCTATATCTGGTAAATATGACCAAATGAACAAGCATACGAATGAAGGAAGCGTACAGCACTTGAATTCGTCTGAGAGTATGGTGCCTGAGGTATGCTACCGTGGAGCAGGTTCGTAGGCATGTAGTACTTCATAGTTTCCAAATATGAAAAGGGTCAAACCTCTCAAACAGAACGACAGTTGAGGAGAGGCTATCTGTTGTACTTGTTTTCTTCACATCTATGTTTGCTTGGTATATATCACGAAATCAACAATTATTTTTTTCTAATTTGCCCCTTCGAATCCTGCCTGTTCATTCACTCTTCGACCAAACAGATGCACATTAAATGAGAAAAAAAATCAGATCAAATTGAAAGAACCAAAAGTCCTCGATAAGATAGGGCCTTACGATTTGTCTTCTTTGTCTTGTTTTTCCTCTGTTTCGTTTCGTTTCGCTATTTCATGGAATGTGTATGTCAAGCCTGTCGTACCCAGGATGATGCCATGACATAGCAGCGCCCACTAAACTATATATACCTGGTACGTGGCAAGTGGGGATCTCTATGTGGCGTAGCTTTGTGACCACGGAACTTGTATATCTTCTCTAGGATTGAAGAATCGGCACGAACGCTGGCTGTGCTGGATGTCAACCGTTAGAAAGAACGGTTTAATGTGAAGAACACACACAAGTGATTGTAATGCTTTATTTGTTTTCAAATAGGAACAGAGTTGAGGCAAGGTTGGAGCGAGACCGTACTTTGTGTATATAACAAAAAGAATAAAAATACTAATGAAGGAGGTGTACAGCAGTCGAATTACCCTGAAAGTATGGTGCGTGAGGTATGCCACCGTAGAGCGAGTAGCTATCGACTCATCATGCCCTTGCTCACTCGAGCTCTCTCCCTTCCTCTCAACTCCCTCAAGGCGCATTAAAAAGAAGTTCGTGAGCTACAAACAACGTGCTCTACCCAGCATCGACATCCTTGTGCCCCTTGCCCGCTATATTTCTGCACACCACTTCACATTTATGGACGTCGGCAAGACTGGTCACCGCTGAGCTAGACGCACCTTCTTCACACAGGCTTCTTCTACCCTCTCTCCGACTCCTGTCACCCTGTGAGCATCATGTAAGGCTTTCTATTTAATAATTAATTGTTGAGTTCCGAGTCATATTTTTTTACTGCTGTACAGGTGCAGCTGTTTAGATTTTCCAAATAGCCGGCGTCCCCGGTAGCTTGGTAGGTGGTCCGCGAGCCTGTCAAGATCAATTTCGTGAGTTCGAGTCTCACCGAGTGCATGCTCATAGGGACTTTTTCTTGCATAAAAAATTGATAAGCGGAAAGCGCGAGAGCGTGAGTTGGCTACATTCGATGAAAATCGACGAGCAGTGGGAATGCTGAACCCTATGCGCGATAAAAACTAAAGGCACGTACCGGGGGGGAGAAGGGACGACACCTGTGACCACGGCTTGTCCAGAAGATCGTCGAGGGTAAAAACTCGTACGAGTGGGCTGGAAAGTAAAAGTGATGATTAAAAAAAAAAAAAAAAAAAAAAAAAAAATAGGAAGAGGGTCATACCTCCCAAACATAACGACAGAGTTTGAGGCAAGGTTGAGGCGAGACCATACTTTGTACATATCACAAAAAATAATAAAAGGAGTGTGCAGCAGTGGAATTAGCCTGAACGTATGGTGCGTGAGGTTGTTGTTGCTGTTGTTCTCACATTAACTCTCAAAGGGAGTCCGTGGTCACACAAAGTCAAAGGTGCTGGAACCTCAGGAAGATCCTAAAAACCATTAAAAAAAACGAAATTCGGCTCCCCAAACATACACGAGACGAAGAAGGCGCACACAAGATGTATGCCACCGCAGACCGTAGAGCGAGTAGCTACCTACTGCTGTGCAAGGGTTAGGGTTAGGGTTTGTGCTCCGGTTTGCCTATATTTTACCTCGGTTTCTCGTAGTCTGTCTCTGTTTACATGCAAGAGTATGTTGTTGTTCTCCCTCGTTTTGCCAACCCAATGACGTGTCCGCTACCTGGAGAATGATTTGTGCGTTGGTTTGCCTGATATTTTCCCTTGGTTCTTAGTCTTCCTCTTACTCTGTTGACGACGACTAGTAGGGGTGCTTTTCATTTTTCCTTGTTATCCCTTTTTTCCAGCTCGTTCTTTTCAAGTGTCTGCCAGATCCCCTGCGGAGGGGGCACGAGATGGTTTGTTCCTTATTATTTATTTATTTATATATTTATTTATTTATTTTTCTTGCTTCTTTTTCTCTTTCGATTTGTCTTCTTTATTTCTCTTTGTTTCGTTTCGTTTCCCTATTTCATGGAATATGTATATCGTGCCTGTCATTTGCAGTATAATAATTGTATTTGCTGTAATAACATGGCATTGCATTGTCCACTGCGCTTACTGCATACGTGGCAACGTAGTATCTCTGTGGCGTGGTAGCTTTTTGACCACAGAACTTGCATCTCTCTAGGATTGAAGAATCGGCACGGACACTGGTTGTGCTGGATGTCGATGGGTAGAAAGAACGGTAGACAACAACACACTGGATACGACAGGCACGACATACATTTCTACTCAAAAAAACGGAAAGCAAAGGAAGAATTAAACGACAAAATATATATGGGAAAAAAGAATAAAAATATTTGGTGTCTCCTCTCAAGGGATGTGGACACCCCAAACGAACGTGAATATATATAAACAGAACCACTGCGTATTACATTACCCAGTCGGGTAATGTTCGGGACGATTGCTGGTGGGGAGAACCCGAGACCTGACGGACAGGTTAAGACTTGGCATAGATGCATAGTCGAAGACCTTAGGGAGTTCCGAGCCACCGAAGGGTCAACGGAACTTGCTCCCTTGGTGTTTGGAGTTGAGACCGCGCTGTGGCCCACTGCTGCAAAAGAAGCGGGGAAGCGGTACCGGGGCAGCGGCGGCACGCCCATGGTTACACCTGGAGCCCCATAGTACAGACCAATCAGCGTTCAATTTTTTTTTTTCTTGATCAATAACAGCAATACAAAAAAAAGCCTGTGGAGGGTGTTCCCATAGTACACCCCATAGTACCGCAGGGATGTGACCAATCGAGAGCATTTCGGGGAGTATGTTGCGGTGGAACCCATCATCCCGTCCGTCGTCCACGCTCTGTTTGCACCGCATTTACTCCAAAAGTGGTCAACTCGAGAGGATGACCGTCTCAGCTGTAGTGCTGTAGCGCGGCCAGAGGGATGCAGGAACCGAATTGCCGGCTTGCAGCAGCACAAAGGTACAGCAAGGCTGTAAGCTACTGGTGATCGAGTTGTTTTATCTTTCCAGGATGGGTAATCAGCTGAGATGACGATAGAGATGGCCCTTGGCGGTCGCAGTATGCGAGCCTCCTACGTACGGCAGGCTGGCGGAACTCGGTCGCCGGGCGGGAGACTGCTCCAATGGAGCGCCATCAGCTTGCCTCCAGGACCGATACAACGGAGGAGATGTCTATACACCAGGTGCGTGTCACTGTAGTGTCGTCTTGTTGTACAAAAGTGGCGATGAACGCAGAGTATGCACGTCGAGCACTGCTGCTGTAGACTTTTCCTCCGACCTACCAGGTACCAGGTACAGCAGCAGTAGGTACCTGGTACTGCTGTACGGACTCTACCTCTTAGTGCACTACTACTTGGGCAGGATTAACCCCTATTGCCTGCACCCTACAAGCTTTGCCTATTTCTCTGTACTCGCACCTTCCCCCACAGCAGCAGCAGCAGCAGCTGCGTGTTGTTGTAGCCATGCCTGGTACTGATGTACAGCTCGAATTTGTCACCCGGTATCGTTCAGAGCGGATAATATAGGTAGCGTGCACACATTAATATGGATACGAAAAATTCCTTATATTTCCGTCCAGAGTGAGATGTAGAGTTACAGCCCTGTCATACTACAGTAGTAGCATTAATGGGCGTGAGAAGAACTGCCTGCGAGGCACCTCTTGGCCTCATCTCTACACGCTCTCGGCTGTGCACCGGTTTAGACTTGCGCAGCAGTCCATCCAACACATATCGTAGTTATTGGGTACCACAGTGGTTATGTATGTACCTACAGCAGCAGCACTGACAGGAGCAGTGATCGGTACCATTTTCGCGCTGTGCGTTTCGGTATGATGAGTCGAACGATGAGTGGCGTTTGAAATCATGTTGAGAGCAATGCGGAGGGGTGGTGGTACTGGCAGTACTGCTGGCACTGACGATGTAACAACTTTTGTTCGTTTTTCTCTTGGCCTTCGCGCCTCTCTTTCACTCTAGAAGGAGTGCAACACCAGGCGGTGTGCTGACACCAGAGAAAACAACTATTAATACAGTACGCGACAGAAGTTTATAGCTTCAGGCTCGAGTTTTTGACAAAGATAAGCATGTAGCATTATTTATACTGGAAGTTGAGTAGGAC
The DNA here is from genome assembly GCA_031763025.1 of Macrocystis pyrifera. Classification (NCBI taxonomy): domain Eukaryota; class Phaeophyceae; order Laminariales; family Laminariaceae; genus Macrocystis; species Macrocystis pyrifera. Next base: position 12,450,568 of record JASSKH010000021.1, read on the forward strand.
ACACCCCGTCTCACATGAAAAGAAATAGAGCCTGGCCCGAAACAAGAAAATAAGATATGCTAAAGTGGTGTCGCACACTTGCAACATACACGTTGTGTTTGTCGTGCGATTGTCTTGCACGCAGCCGAAAGCGATGCCCTTGCAGCGGCGGCGATGGCGGAAAGAGAGCAGGAACAACAACACAGGCGTTGCTTGCTGAGGGAGTCTATTCGCTGACGGAAGACTACAAACCAACCAGTAGTAAGCAATAGTCGTGTATGAGAGTCGGCGCAAGGCAGGCCCGCCGGGTGAGGGTGGTGAGGGTTGTACGCTCAACCCCATGGCAAGACCCAAGTCCGGAACCGCACGCTGTGGTGAAAACGCCAACTGCGAAGGTGCTTGTCTTGCCGGACAGGAAAGGACACTACACCTGCCCGGCGCAGCGAGTGAGCTACAAGCGACGGAGATGGGGCAGAGGGAACTCGCCTCGCCGCCGGATTCACTTCCTGGGTGAAACATTCCACGGTGCTGTAGCTCTCAGCGCTGAACCCACACTAGCCGTCGCAGGTGTGGAGGTGGGGCGAGGGGGGGCGGCAGGTGTGCACGATGGGTGAATCCCGAACGGCGACGGAGAGCAAGGGCCCATTGGTGTTAACGTGAACGCCGGCGTTTTCCATGGAGAGGGTAGGGAGGAAATCTCGATTCAGGTGAGCAGCACTGGGACTAAGTAGTAGTCATCGGTACTTCTTTTCGTCGCCGTTTTTGCGCACTTGTACCAAGCATTGAGGGTAAATTAGCCGTTTGATTTTACCCCAACCTCTACCTACTTGTTTGTGACTGACGCTGCACACCACCTCTGTGAGCTATAAGCCTACCGTTGTGCCTTTTCGTGCAGTGCCAAAGAAGTAGGTAGGGTACGGCACGTCGTGCCGTATATGAATCAGCAGTACCGGCGATATGGGTGTAGTTTTTGTTGTACTGAGTGCCGTGTTGTATGTACCGTGACTCTTGTTTCCCCTGCCACCACCGTCGGCCGGAGTGTGCATGCGCCTAGAGGTTTCCATGCGATTCAGTATCCTACTTTGCCACGGCGCTGGCAGTAGTTTGCATGTTTTAGGAAGGTCGAATAACTATTTTTCAAAATTCCGTGCAGAAGACTTCGCGGAGGCGACCCTTTGCCGTAAACCTTCGAGGTAGTGAAACAGCCCCTCCGCCAGTAGGGCGGCCGCCAAGACGATGTAGACGTAACACTGGAACGGGACGGGTGTCGCTATGTTCACAGGTGCCGGAGGATAGCTGCACTGGTGCGAAACTGAACGAGAACGATGTCGTCGCGGGTATGGAAGCGGTAAAGAACGTCGTTGTCCCCAGTTTGAGCAACAGGGCCGGCCACCTCGAGGCGTACTGTTAAAACAGCAAGTGAAACCCAACCCGTTTTCGTGTTTTAAAGTTTCGCATGCTCGAGTGAGGGTCTGTACAATTCCAGTAATTTTCTTGCGGCATTTGTGTTCGTAGAGTCCAAGCCTGGATGCCCTGACCACCACGTGGTCTGATGAGTTGCTTTGTAGTCGTTGTATTAGAGGACAGATGAGGGGGAGAGAGAGCGGAGCCCAGCTCGTAGCTCGGAGCAGAGAACGGAGCAGAGACCTAACAGCTCAAACTCTCCTCGTGAACACACGGCATGATTCATAATAACGCCTGCGAAGATATACGCAACCCTTCACAACTTGTAACCGTCGCTGCTGGAACGATCCAAACGAACACCCTCCCTGGCTCTTCACAGCAGTGACGAGACCGAAAAGACATTCAAGACTTGCTAGGACCTAAGAACAGCCAACGACAGTCCCGCAGGAGGAAACCCGGCCACCGGGTCAAAACCCCCTGTATAACACATATACTCCAAACCATTCCAATTGAAACAACGGCCGCATTCCAAACGATGACCATGGCCAGAAAATAAAATGCCAAGCGGTGCCCTACTCCCCCATGCCCCTCAAAGTAGCGCAGGGTTGGCGACCTGACAATTTTTTCCTCGCATCACTCAAACATGGTACTCATCGAATAATGCTCATACCCCTCACTCACCCTCCACAGGCAGATTCAACAAGAACCTACGAAGAGACTTAAAAGGGGTCGCAGCAAGGGATTTCGTCAAAATATCCGCGTGCTGCTCTTCCGAAGCTACGAACTGAATGTCGATCTTCTTAGCACGAAGTAGCTCTCTGACAAAATGAAAACGCACGTCGATATGCTTACTCCGAGCAGAACTAAGAGGGGTTTCAGCCAACGCTATGGCCCCCCGGTTGTCCTCGAAAACTCGGACATATGATCCGCTTAGCTCTGGACAGATAAACGACAACACCGCGCCCGTAAACAAAGCTTCCTTCACCCCTTCACCCAGGGCGACATACTCTGCTTCTGCTGTCGACAACGTAACACACCTCTGCGTACTACTTGCCCAACTGACGGCCGCACCCCCTAGGGTAATTACCGTCCCCGATACCGAGCGCCTATCGTTCGACTTATCCGCATAATCAGCATCACTATACGAAGTCAAATCCAAACCCGAGCCCCGTACAAAAGTCAATCCCATAAACCTGGTCCCGTGCAGGTAAGCCATAATCTTCAAAACTGCCTTCCAGTGCCTCTCCGTTGGGTTGTGGGAGTGGCACGCCACAGCACGCACAGCGTTCGAGATGTCCGGCCTCGTCATGGTCGACAGACACATCAAGCTGCCCACAGCCTCCCTGTACGGCCAGTCTCCTCCAAGTTCGCCCTCCTCTCTTGGACCTAGTTCCACACCGGGGGTCGCGGGGATATCAGAGGATGAGTTAACACCAAAACGATTCAGCATGTTCTCAATGAACGCCTTCTGCGTAATCTCCAATGTCCCCAGTTCCCAGTCGCGTTTGAAAGCACAACCAGTGTACCAAGTCAGTTCGCCAAGGTTATTCGTGGGAAATTTCATGGCTAGCGCGGCATGGAAATCTCTACATGTCTCATCCGATCCTGCGATCACGATGTCATCTACATGAACGGCCATGATCAGTTCTACCTTGCCGTCCACAACCATGCGAAACACACACGGGTCAGACCTACACTGCTCCATTCCGTATTCTACCACGGTCTCTACCAATAATCCGGCCCACTGCCGTCCGCTCTGCTTTAGACCATACAGTGATCAATTTAGGCGGACGATCTTTCCTGACATGTCACCACACCCACCGGGCAGTTTCATGTATATCTCGGCGTCGAGTTTCGCGCGAACAAAAGCTTGTGCGACGTCTAAATATTTCAACCATGTTCATTTGCAACAGCCGCCAGAATTTTAACTGACGCTGACGAGGGAGTCGGTGCAAACGTTTGAAAAGAATCTACATCCTGCACCCTTAGCCACAAGTCTGGCCTTTGTCTTTACTATCAAGCCATCCTTATCCGTCTTGTAGGTAAACACCCACCTCGCACCTACAGGTTTCCGCCCTTTTGGCGGTGTCGCGGCTTCGTACCGGTCGTTTTGTGACCGTCCAACTCAATTTTCATGGCCTCGTGCCACGCCGCTTTGTATTGAGAACGCTCTACATCTGCTACGGACTGTGGGGGCGGTTCTACGTCTTTCCGGGAAACCACTCGGCATGCACACGCTTAACTCCCCTTTGTTCTCCACAGGAGGTCCTCCGGCCATCAAAGCCACTGCGTCCTCCGTCGTCCAGGGCGTACGATCCAGCATACTCCCAGGCTTCGTCCACGACTCGTACGCTGCCGCAAGCAGCGCGTCTGCGGTCCTTTCATCCATCCTTACCTGGTGCACAGCAGGTTCACCCTCCAGGCGTTGGCTTTGACCGCGGGTCCGGCCCCGCACAGTCGGGGGGAGCCGGCCCCAGCTGCTGAGCTCGTGTGCTGGCCTCCCCGACAGGACCGCGGGGGGATCCTCACCGTCCCCTTGCCCGGTGTCGGAGGCTGATGCTGCGCCCGAGTCGCATCCGGCCCTCCCTGCCGGGACCGAGGAGGCGTCCACGGCGCCCCCTTGAGACGAATCCATCGTCTCGGCTGTTTCGGCACTCCCTGTCGGGACCGAGGAGGCGTCCACGGCGCCCCCTTGAGACGAACCCATCGTTTCGGGTGTTTTCGCCGCCGGCCGGCGAGGCCGGCAGGTGCCTGCTGTGCGCGCTCCTGCATAAACGCGTCCAGGTCAAAAGCCCACGTCACGTCGAGGTCGTTCAAGTGAGCCAGACCGTTGTCCAGCTCATCCACCACCCCCCCACCACCTCGATCCGACGTGCTCACGTCGTCTGCCTCTGACCCCCCCTTTTCCGTAGACAGGGAGCCATTCGCCTGGGCAGGTACAGGTGGTGCAGGCGACACGCGTTGCCAGGTGACATTGCGCGTTGTTAGCACAGTGCGGTTCTTTGTCAGCACTCGTACTGAATCTCCGGGGTAGTTTGTTGCAGGGCCGAGGTAAAAGCACTCTTGCGCTTTCGCCCGTGACTTGTTTTCCCTCTTCACCTTGCAATAGCCAGGCTTGAGGAAGGGCAGTAGTACTACCGGGGGGGGGCTACCATGCCACATCTCATGCGGCGACTTGCTCTGCGTGCTAGCTGTTGTTGCTGTGCGGTTCAAGGCGTCACACGCCCAGTGGGACGCTTCCGCCCACAACGACGTCGTGGCCGGGAGTTTCGCGCCAGGAAAAAGCTCTTGAGCCTGGATTCGGCCCGCCATTGCGGCCGTCCCTATCAAACCTAGCGCGCGCTCTGCTACTCCATTGAATTGGGGACTGTCGGCCGTCGTGAATTCCTGCTTGATCCCTCGTGATCTACACAGGTCGCCAAACTTTCCCCCGCGGAATTCACCACTCCCATCAGATCGGACGATTACCACCGTAGAAGGGACACCGTCTGCACGAGAATCCGCAAGGAACAGCTCGAACATTTCCGCGGCGTCCGACTTGTGGCGCATAAAGTACACCCACGTATATCGTGAAAAATCGTCGCGCACGATGAGAGTATACCGCTTCCGCCCGAGAGACTCTGCCACCTTTGGTCCACTCAAATCCACAAAAACCCTCCCGAGCTTCTTATCTGCTCGTGTGTGTGAGGACTGCTTGATACCTTTGGGGAGACCCTTTGCCATGGAGCACCCTTTGCACTCCAGCAGCTTTCCCTCGAGGACAATTCCTTGCTGCTCCGCGGTCTTGCGAAGTAGTACCTCGTGGGAGTGTCCAGCAGCGCAGTGGAAATCGTTGATGTTGATTGCAGACTTGTTGGGCAGTTGTCCCGGGGCGAGTACAGTACAGGTATTTTCCCCACAACTGCGGTCGACCCGGTAGCCGTATAGACTGTAGAGAGTCCCACTCAACGGGAACACGATCGAACGCTCCGACTTGAGCCTGCTTACAACCCCCGTGGGGCGCCCTTCGAAAGTATGGCCGTTTTTGACCAGAGAGGGCAGGGAAAATAAGTGGTAGCGGAGATCCGGCACGTGCGCAACGTTCGTAAGCAGCACTTGCATGGGACCGTTTCCGGACCGAAAGACAACACTCACGTCACCGTAACCTTCGATCGCTCGGGTGGATCCATCAGCGATTCGGAGAGTCAAGTTGCATTCTCCATAATTGATCATGCAGTCAGCGGAGGGCGTCATGTGAGTAGACGCACCACTATCACATATCCAAGCCTCGTCTTCTACCTGCCAAGCAGACTCCCCTTCCCCCGAACCATCGCTCCACTTGCCTGTCTCTTCGGTCTTGAAAGCTGAGGCCTGGACAGTACCTTTTTCCGGGTCGTCGTCCCTTGCCCCATCCTTACTCGTCACCGCCATGACAGCTTCTTCTTTCGATGAGGGGCAGACATCAGCAGCGTGCCCCAGCCCGTTGCATCGACTGCATCGATCCGTGGACATGGGACAGGCATCGGCAGAGTGCCCGCGTCCCTGGCATCGAGTGCATAGCTTCGCCGTACACTTGCTCCTCCAATGGCCCTTCTTGCCACACCTATGACACTTTCCCACTGGAGTACTTCCGCTGGCGGCTTTGGCGTCGTTACCATTGCCACCAGCAGCCGCGGCCGAGGCACCACCGTCCTCGTTGGAGCCTCTACCGCCTCGTCCGTGACCCCGTCGTCCACCTTTTTCTTTGCCATTTCCTCCACCTTTCCGGCGACCGCCGCCACCGCCGCCGCCACCGGCGTACATAGCATGGCCTGCGTGGCCAGCGTTGGACCCTTTCTTCCTGTTTCCAGAAAGTCGGTGATGCCGTTCTCGAACAGCCTTGATGATGTCATCACGGCCGATGCTGTCACGTGATGCCAGGTTCCGAGCCTCCACTTCGTATTCGGCAGGCAGAGCGTCAATAAAGATGGTGTACAGCATGTGGTCGTCTACTGACATTCCTGCTGTTCGCATTTCCGCGGCAAGATCCTCAATCCTGCCTATCTCCTCGAGCGGGTTGCTCCCCGGCGCCATCTTAAAACTGTTCCGGCGTCGGGAGAGGTCTGATTTGGCCCCCGTCGTCTGAGGGCCGTACCACGCAAGGAGAGCGTTCCATGGTTGCCTCCGCGAGGTACACCGGTGCAAAATGCTTTTATCGCTCTTGCTCTTGAGGGCCGTCGACAGGTAATTCCATGCCAGTGTATGCCTGTGCACACTTTCGCGGCTAAACCCCCTAGCGACAAGCATCGAGTTTTCGGTGTCTAATTCCCCTACGGAAATGTACTGTGGTGGATCCGACACGAAAGCAGACAAGAAACCAACTCCTTTGGCGTAATACCGAGCGTCTCTTGTCCAGGGGTTGAACTCAGATATTAGCCCACTAAACGATGGCACAGGAGTGTGTTTGAAGGCCAAATGGCGCGATAGAGGCAGATCAAATCCACCACCCAACTCACCGCAAGGGTATGCACCCCATCTTCCTGTCCTCCCATGCTGGTCTGGATGACCCCTCGGTGGGCCAACCTCGACAGGCAACGCAGTTGCTCCGCGTCCAGTTGCTCCCAAATCTGGCGAGGCGCCCTCACGCAAATTTGTCTCTTCTTCTGCTGCAATCTCTCCTACAGCAGCGCTACCCTCAGCGCTGCCGGATTCCGTTCGACCAATGCCTGCTTCAACAGCAGCAGTAGTCTCTCGTACTTCAGCAGTGGGTACTGCCCCTCTTGGGCTTTCCCCTACAGCAGTGGTTCCTACCTCTGCTGGACTTTCTCCTGCAGCAACGCTGCCTTCAGCGCTGCCTGGCTCCGATCGACCGTTGTTCCTCATGAACTCGGCCATCATTTCCCTCATGGCGTTCAGCATCGACGCCTCTCTTTTCTCCATCGCCAGCTTGATCTCGCGTCGCAGCGTTTCAACGTCACTTGGAGAGTCGCGCTCTTCTTGAGCCGATCCCGTCGAGGGCATCGTTGGCTTATGGTACCAGACCTCAAACGTTCAAGACACTAGTGTGTTCGTAGAGTCCAAGCCTGGATGCCCTGACCACCACGTGGTCTGATGAGTTGTTTTATAGTCGTGGTATTAGAGGACAGATGAGGGGAGAGAGAGCGGAGCCTAGCTCGTAGCTCGGAGCAGAGAACGGAGCAGAGAACGGAGTGCTCAAACTCTCCTCGTGAACACACGGCATAATTCAGAATAACGCCTGCGAAGATATACGCAACCCTCTACAACTTGTAACCGTCGCTGCTGGAATGATCCAAACGAACAATTTGAGCTAAACTACACGTCCTTCCCACGTTTGACGTCTCACGGGTGGTAACGCAGGCATCACGGTCACATTAACACCAGGGAACCGCCAAGGGCTGTTTGCGCAAAAGGTGCGCCCATCAAGACCAACTGCCGCGCTTTCGTCGGTAGTGGAGGCCCCGCAAGTACCACTCGTGGCAAAGGCTTTGCTTGAATCGCTGATGACCTTCAGGTTGAGCAGATAGTATGTAGATCAAACTGCCCGAGATCAGGGGGGTGCAGAGGGTAGCTGTGCTGTCGTCACTGCCATCCAGGTTTTCGGGGGTTTGCCGGGGGGTGTGAGATGGCAGTAGGAGCATTGAAAGACCATCATAATCACTTTTGGCAGCAGCACGAAGGTGGAAGGTGTATCAAGTTCTGTGCAACGGACGAGCTTTCCCGGGACGTTTAAGCATCCGAAGGAGACGAACGAAAATTGGAAATTCAGTGGGGAGTGCGAGTTTATACGCCCGAGACGAAATGTGTCAGGCGGGCTGCAATTCTAGCCCACGATGATGGCGCACGTGGAGCGCGGGCTGCCCGAATAATACTGTTCAGATTAAACCAAGTGGTGCACGATGTGTGCAGTATGTGCACTGTTTTTTTGTCTCGATATGCTTCAGGGATAGATTCTGCCACCGCTTGTAGGCGATTTTTTTACTCCGTTGATGTTACGAGGATGGTTGTATTCTTATGTTGGGCATACTGTTCATCAACGTATGGTTCACGTGTCTTGATTATTCCGCAAGAAATGTAGATGCTGTCCTTGCAAACTACAGTCGACACTCACATGCGGTGCACAGCTTCTGAGAGCGGAATGCGTTTGAGATATATGGGAACAACTTGTTGGGTTTATATGTTTCGGGGGCCTGTAGGAGCAGTGAGCGACGAAGACTGTTCTGCGTGTTGCCCCCAACGAGGACTCACGAGCGTAATGGAAATACGTTTGTTTTTAGAACCTGCTCGATTTAGGAGCAAGAGAAGATACGATGCGCACATCTGTAAACCCGGTGATGACTTCCCATGGGCACGTTATTCCACCTGCACGTACTTAATAATTATTGACTTCACCCGGCCAGGCTAGCTGCTTACTCACGGTAAGTAAGTGCACGTGGAATTATCATAGGCAAACTGAACCGGTCGCTGCAGAAAAACATCGTATGATCTATTGAAAACATCCAGAGGAAAGGCGAGAAGAAAGAAGTGTATCTAATAGATGGAGAACATCAAGGTAAACGTACCCAGCATTTGTGTTGTGGACGAGTGTAAACAGACCCAAAAGCTGTAGTACTCGTCGTGTCGGCCAGTACCACCTGTAGATAGATAGAGAAAGCGAGATTGTCTGTTACATGCCGTAGGCCGTGTGCGTTCACAGAAAACGAAGTCAAACTACAAACGAAATAGTCCCGCCCCCAAAACATCACCAAGACCATAGCGGCACTCCGACAGTGACCAACTCAAGACAATTTGTCCAGCGAAACAAGTTCCACGCGTTAGCCTACGATCGTCCGCTTCTGTAGATGTCGAGTGTGTGGAAATCGGTCAGGTACAGCTCTCGCAATGAGTACTACAAAAACAAAACGTTTTTGGTTACAGACAGACGAAGCCTGTACCCACCGCTATACGAAAATAAAAATCGCCTATCGGCGCAAAAATCTTGGGGCGCTTTGCTCCCTCGTTTTTGGCGCTTCGCGCCAATTTTATTTAATTGCCGGCTCCAGGTAAGACCATGGGCGTGCGGCCAAGCCGCCGAAAGGTTCATGATGAGGTGGCACGAGGCTGAGGCTGAGCTGAGTAAGCAGCGCCGCGCATCCGTCGTGGGTGGTGTCCAAGGGAATGGGGGGAGGAGGGGGCAACAAGAGGAGTTGCAGAAAACCCGACCAAGGGAATGCGGAGAGGGGGGGGAAGAGGAGTAGAAGGGAAACTGCTGTGGACGAAAGTAGGAAGGAGATGGCAGCTAGGGTAACCAGGTACCGGGCAGACTAACAAGTAGAACATGCCTAAACTACTCGTACCACCAACTCGTTCAGCTGGTTCGAACGTGGTCTTCCTTTGTCTTCCTTTGTCTTCCTGTTGTTTTTGTTTTTTTTGTTTCATATTATTTTCTTCTTTTTTTGCGCTGACCCTATATGATTTTCATTTTATTTTCTTTCTCTTCCTTTCTCCGATTGATAAGCCTTTTTGAAGGAGTTGTGTGGCGTGGGTGGATGACGAGCCTTCTTTGCTTGTTTCGTATTGTCTGACGCCGAGGGGCCGGGCATATTTGACGAACGCTGGACGAAGGTGGCAGACAGGGTATCAAGGTACCAGGCGGGCCAGCAGGGAGACCCTGGCTGTGCTACTCGTACCATAAACTGCTGCCGCTACTTGGAGCATGCCTTGTGCGTAGTTTGGTTTGCCTGTTATATTTCCCTTGGTTCTTAGTCTTACTCTGTTGACGACTATTGGTGTTTCCTTCTTTTCCTTTTTTTCTAGCTCCTTTTAAAGTGTCTGCCAGATCCCCTGCGGGGGTGGCACGATGGTTTGTTGCTAAATATACATATACCAGGTATATACGTATTTGTTTCTTTCTTCTTGTTTCTTTTTCTCTTCCGAATTGTCTTTGTTTTTTTTTTTGTTTTTTTCTCTTTGTTTCGTTTCGTTTCTCTAGGTCATGGAATGTGTATGTCGTGCCTGTCGTACGCAGTATGATGACATGGCATTGCATTGCATACGTGGCAACGTAGTATCTCTGTGGCGTAGCTTTGTGTTGATTGATCCCTCAAGGTATAGGCGCAGCTGGCACGGGAACGCGTGGCTGACTCCAGACATGACACGGAACTCTCTTATATTACATCGTCGCTGTAGAGTTGACTCGCCTCACATGCAGTGGAGGGTTCCACCTGACGAGTGGCATTGGTGGGCACACATTACCCCGATATCCCAATACCTACTGCCGGAATCCCTTTCCAGCTTGGAACTCCCCAATCTATCATGGATCTCATATGTCGTGTTTCTGAGTACAATCAACATCCCCCCCTACTTAATATACACGACCATACTCATATCCCCCCTGCTCCTTTGCATGAGCAATATTCCCCTCAGCTCTGTACATGAAAATGTACGACATCGCAGGGCATCTCAATAACAATATCAACTCGAATCAAACTCAGAAAGTCAAAAATCCAATCTGTAACTCAAAAATCAAATTCTTGAATCAACACTCAAAAACCTCAAATCAGTATTAAAATGCTCAAATCCCCAGCCTCTCTGTTGCAAACACACAAAACTCTCGAAATCCAATGCCAGGTAAAACGGCATTCTTCTCGGATTCAGTCAGGTAAAACGGCATTTTCCGCGGAATTGGTCAAAAGATATTCAGTAGAATCTCGTCAACTTAGTACAGTGATCTCCGGGGCCCTCCCCTCGCCAAACGCTACTGGTGTCAATGGGCACACTATCATAATCATTCGTATTGTCTCCAGCGCGCACGCTCGAAAATATCAACTTACGAATTCGGCGAGACTTCAACTCCCGACCCACCGTAAGGAATTATATAGCACTACCTGCTAGACCACTCAAGTCAGTACTGACTTCGAACAAAAGCACAAACTTTCAAGAACCAAAAAAAATCAAATTCTCAATTTCCGAAATACTACCCAAACCTTCCAAATCAGAAAACATTTACTATGGACCGCACACGCCCCCAGGCGCTTCGTAGTTTTTTTTTTTTTTTTTTTTTTTCATCCTCCGGCGGATTGGTAAAAATAAAGCTTAAGCTCACCACACTCCACGTTCCCAATTTCGTGCCGTGTGTCAATTTAGCCCAGTTGGGCACGTTGACCCGACCTGACCCCCGAGAGGAGCAGGTGCGGTGGAGATAGCCACCCGGGAAAGTCATCTCTCCCGGGTAGTGTCATCATCATCATCATCACACACTTTTACTTTCCAGCCCACTCGTAGGAGGTTTTACCCTCGACGATCTTCTGGACAAGCCGTGGTCACAGGTGTCGTCCCTTCTCCCCCCCGGTACGTGCCTTTATTTTGTATCGCGCATAGGGTTCAGCATTCCCACTGCTCGTCGATTTTCATCGAATGTACAGCTAACTCACGCTCTCGCGCTTTCCGCTAATCAATTTTACGCAAGAAAAAGTCCCTATGAGCATGCACTCGGTGAGACTCGAACTCACGAAATTGATCTTGATAGGCTCGCGGACCACCTACCAAGCCACCGGGGACGCCGGCATTGTGGGACTTGCTCGCGCTCACCCACTAACAAAAACCAAGGCTATGAGGCCTTCCCGCCGGACTCGGACCAGTTACGGTCCACCCTACCCGTTGGGGCGTTGGTCTCTCTTCAACCTTATCCAAAAAATCTCCCTCTATTTCATGAGGAATTGATGCAAATCGTATAAAATATTATGGTAGTCCTACTCAACAGAAATGAAATTAAGCCATTTAAATGCCAAATATCGCGAGGAACCCCGTTCCCCCGGACAAGAGTCTCCCCTTATCCCCTACTCCCGCCATTGATTGATACACAGATCGCGACGGTAATGCGAGATAGCACAGCATACATTCCCCCACTTGAAATTTATTTGATATTGAAACTACTCAAAAACTCCAATAACTCTCGCGGACTCCAAATCGACCAGAAAAACAATTCCAAAATACAAGCAATGAAAATGTTCATCCAGATTCAAAGGCAACCACATTTCAGTAAGAATCCCCCCGATGCCCCGAACACTACTACTGCTGTTGCCTCCGCCGCGGCTGCCTCTCCGTTCGACCTCTTGGCGTCACCGCAGCTCGGGTCATCCAGCTATTCCTCCTGGGTGAAATCAAACGTTGCCTCCGCAGCATTGACTCGGCATACAGAAGGGATGGGACGTGCATTCGAGCGATTAGGTCTGCATATGCACTGCTTGCTAACTCCTCTTTGGTATAGTCAAGTTCTCAAATGCTACTGCAAATAAACAGCTACTTGTAAACGAGAATATCTGGTCCCACATCAAACCCATGTATTCCTCGACCACTATATATGCTGCAGTACATACTTGATGAACATATACAGCAGTGCTCAGCTCACAGTACCATACTACTTCTGCTGCTGCTGAACTCGAATAGTATATTACTCCGTCCGCAAATAAATATCTTGCCTTTAGCACGTAACAAGTGGCGCGGGTCGTGCTGCACACCAACCCAACAACTCAAAAACGAGATACCCGCATACAAAGATGTAAATATGTGAAATGCCGCAAACAGACGTGTTGCTGTAGTTGGGCACAAGGGTTTAATGTGAAGAACACACACACACAAGGTTCATCACATACACCTCTTCCTGCTGTACTCGTGTCGATGCTCAACCAGAGCCCTCGACCAGTCAACCATAAAACAGACAGACGTTCGTCTACAGAAAAACCTTAGTGAGGAAGCTATACGTATACGTATACGTATACGTCTGTTCATCTCATTTCATTTCCAGTATTCCCAAATAAATCTGAATCTCCAATGTTCGCAGATTCTCTCCTACTCTCAAATCGATACACAATCACGAAAATCACCACAGCTGTCAATCGACGAAGCCAAACGTGCCTGGTGCGGACGTAAGTCCTTGCCGGTGGCGCCTCGATCCCTTCTCTGTCCTCCTTCCTCTTGGGGCACCGCATCCCGAACAGATAATGATGCAGACTCCTCCCCCGGCGCCCATCTTCGCTCTCTCCCTAGACTCCTTCCTCGGGGGCAACGTCCCCCCCCATCAACCACCTGCGGGCGTGGTGCTTCAGCAGTCCAGGCGGATTCTGCCAGAACGATTTCAGCGTCGCTCCCGCGGTCTCCACCTTCCCTCCCGGCTCCTGCCGGCCAAACTCACTTTTTCATATAATAATATACGTTCTACATTTATGTCGCCAGCGCGCAGCGAGTCCACAGGTTCAGGCAGATGCCTGGCTATCCCGGGGTGTTGCAGCAGCGACGGGTACGCGGCGGTCGACACGACGGCGGCGGTAACGGTGCTTACTGCATGCGCTTCATCGTCGCAACAAAAGTGCAGCAATCCTCTGACTGCTGACGTTGCTGACGGTGCTGCTGGAGCTGCTGCTCTCCCTGCAACTGCTACTCTCCAGCGCCTTCGCCACCAGTTTGAGTGCCAAGCGATTCTACCAGGTCGGGCTCAAACTTGGCCTCGCTGGGATCGCTGCTGCTCTCCTGGTGCGGCATCTCCTGAGTCTTCTTCTCACACACGTCCTTTCCTCCAGGACCTCGATCTCATCTTCAAAATACACACACACGCTGGCTCCCTCACGAAGCACATCATCTAAAAAGAATAGACATACTCGTACTGAAAGCAGGTTCCCGCCTCTTTGGGTTGGCCTGGGCTACGCTTGCCAATAGAAGATCACCGGTATCCCACTATTACGGGGGTCCATAGTTACCGGTACCAAATTTTGTTACTAAATATAGGCAAATATATAGGTTTTTATGTACATCATAGGTCCTGTTGTCACAACAACAACAACAACAACGTAAAAACATAGTAAGACTAAGAATGAAGGGAAGACGGCAGCCAAACTGGCGAAGAAAGAACCCTCCAGTCGTGCCCCCCTGCAGGGCATGCGGCAGGAACTCTGGAACCACAAATGAACTGTGAACCAACAGCACTCACTACAGTTGAACAGAGTAAGGCGGAGAAACATGAGAGATAACAGGCAAATCGAAGCGCAACGAAAGTGTGAAAATCACACATAGTTTGTAGCATTCTAGGACTGAAGATTCGTGACGGACACTGGTTGTGGTTGATGTCGACGTGTAAGAAGCACGGTATATTTTGAAGAATCCACAAACGATCCGGAAGGGCAGCAAGTCAAGAATTGTGATAAACCCGAGGAATTCCACACACGGACGTGACTTGATTCCTGCAGTTATCAGCAAGCTCGTTGTGCACGGAGTCGCCACTTTGTGATATAAGTCGTTGCTCAGGGCGGGTTCTTTCCGGACAGCATAAACAGCAGCAGTCGGGGGCACTGCTTTGCAAACCGTGGGGCGAAATCGACGGCGACTGACAGGTGAGGCAAAATTGACAAGAGGATGCGCATGTATACGTAGAAGTTTGATACACCTATAGCTGCGGTCGAACGTCTTCAATTAATATGACTTAGTTCAGATGCACGTGTTGCTGTACCTGATCCCTCGTCTCTGTGCACGCCGTCATCGAGCCCGTAAGCCAAACCGCGATATTCTTCCCCGTTTGCGATCCCAAGATCCGAGTCGTTGGCGTTGTTGTTGGCAACTTAACGAAACCCGTGCGCATGGTCCGCCACACACTACCCGCTGCATGCAATCCCTTCATGCTCTGTGTGATCGACTGAGAGTTGCATGTTTTCAAGTCTGAACAATTTCGTCGAACGAGCGCACGTTTGCGGGCCCTGGATAAGTGCGTCATCAAAACAATACGCCCGGAAATTATGTTTGATGTCGTGTTGCAATATAACGGGATATAGGTACCATTCCAAGTATGACCTCGCAGGTGTGCGTGATGATAGTACGAGGTACTTATCAATGTTTGCGTTAGTGGAGGCTCGCAATTCAGAGATGTATCCTGTTGTGAAAGGGCAACAATGATTGTGAAACATAATATCAAGAAAGTGGGCGCCAGGAAGACACTTTTTACAGGGAAAGGAAATAGAAAACAGTTTTTTAAGAAACAGAAGTGATGGCATATTGTATATTTGAGAACTGAGGTCGATCCGCGGCGTGCACGGATCGTGGCGCAAAATAAAAAGCGTTTTATGTTTTTCGTCGCGACATCTGCGTGAGTGCGGTCTTGGAGACACTAACCCCTTCAGTCGTGCAACGAGTACGGAACGTAAAATTACAAAATTATACCGGGTACACAGCGCGACAGGTCTAATCGCACCTGACATTTTTTCTTCTCTCCATTGTATCACTACTTTGCGTAATTTGTTTTTGTTCGACACGTGTGTTTCACCAACGAAATTAATGAAACTGCAGTGTGGATTTTGCGGGGGTAATCACATGTTGAGCAAGCACACCAGGGTTCCACATGTAAGTAGGACTTACTATTGATAGCGCGTCATGTTTTACGCTGATTATTACAAGAACATCAAACATCAAAAATCTGTTGAAACGGTATGTTATACCGCATGGACGCCGGCCGCCCGCCGTAACCGTAAATCCGCCGAAGTTTCAGAACCTGCCAGCAAAAAAAGGCACGTTATTTCCAGTGGAAACCCGCACAATTAGTTGGAAATCACTACGAAGAGCACACAGCGCGCAGCGAACGTACACACGCACGCACACACTCGCCCAGCAGCAGTAAAAGCTCGCCAAAGTATCTCGTAAAGCGGGCGGCTCTACGTCGGGTGCGGCTGGTGCTACAGACAGTGGTGCTATTATTTTCCTGGTCGTATATAGGGCCCAGACGTACTCTCCCACGCAGCTCTCACACTCGAGCCGCCGCACACAGCACCATAAAGCAGCAGTAGTAGCAGCACGAGCAGGGGACAGAGGAGCGGCCCGAGCTCCCTCGCTGTTGCAGCTGCTACGGCACAGCAGGCCAGTTGCTCGTTGATAATACCACTGCTACAGCTATTGTAGGTACCTACGTCTAGCGGGATGAACAAGCAAAAATTGACATGCTCTCGTCACTGCAGGAAATGACACCATTAATACTATTAAAGCTCGTAAAGTACAAGCATATTTTACATGTTACAAGCAATATGTTTTTTTGGGGGGGCGTGCCGACACGCAACACTCTGAACGATAATATTATACCGTTTCGAGTCTATTATCGAAATTAAAGGCAATTATATTTCCAGCCATGGTGGTACTACTGCACGAACGAACGTGGTGCTTGCTTCTTTTGCTGTGGACGTACAGCAGTACGTTTGCAGTATTACCAACGAACTATGCTGTACCAGGCATAAGTTCAATCACCACCAGCAAATCCTTGTCTGGGTGTTCGTGTTGATACAGCACTACCACGCTGGCCGGAATACTGATTTCTTGGTACGTTCAATTTCGATACTACAGTTAGTAATACAGCAGTAGACTCCAAACGGTATTATTAAAATAGTGTCCAGAGCAGCATGTGACGCAGTACCCCAAAAACATACCTATGATACGACACGAGTAGTGCACTCAACGTATAAAATACCGTTGTACTTTACGAGTAGTGTCGTTCCCTGTAATAACGAAATTTTGTCTTCTTGTTGCTTCTCTCGCTAGAGGTAGGTACCTATAGCTGTAGCAGGGGTACTATAGGCGAGCAACAATCCTGCTGTTCCGTAGCAGCTACAACGGCCAGGGAACTCGTGCCGCTCCTCTATCCCCTGCTCATGCTGCTGCTGGCGCTTGGTGCTGTGCGGTGGCTCTACTGTGAGAGCTTGCGTGCGAGAGTACGTCTATGAACGACCGGGAAAATAGTAGCACTAGCACCAGCCGCACGCGCCGTTGAGCCGCCACTTCTGGCCACCCGCGTTGCGAGCTTGTTCGAGCCTCTTGTACTGCTGAGGTAGTGTGTGTGAGTGTGTGTTAGTTCGCTGGTCGCTGTGTGCGCTTCGTTGTGATTTTCTAATGATTGTGCGGCTTTGCACTGGAAATACGTGCTTTTTTCGGGTGACAGGTTCTGAAACTTCGCCTGCGCAGCAGGCGGATTTACGGCGGCTGCGTATGGACGAACACACAGTAGATGTTGGAACGTGAGTGGTGCCAGAGGGACGGCAGACGGCAACATGAAGCGTTGGGAGGGTCGGGGTGGGCGACAACTCGCAGTTTACGCAAGGAGGAACTTTTCGTCGAGTGGACGGCGAGTTGGTCTGCGTAGTGTTGGTCGTTAGTCTACGTAGTGTGTATGGCAATCCTGATTGAAACAGGGCGAATGCCAAAATCAGGTATACCTGATCCGTTTGAGCGAAAATAAGGTACATGATAAAACCAAGTAAAAAACGCTCGCCACGAGCGGTGTTATGTCCATGACAATCCGGAAAAAAGAATGCGCCTAAAGCATTAAGCGTGCCACATGGCCTCCAAAATCTGAATTGTTTTGCTTTCTTCAGGGTGTACGTCCCACGCTCCACTTGGACCTGCAAAGAGTCACTATTAATATGCTTCGTTTGTTTCGCCACGGCGGGAGCGCCAAGAGTATTTACTCTGCCCCCCCCCCCCCCCGTTGACAGCTTTTAAGCTTCCAGACCGTCCTCGCGGAACCGCCTGCTCGGCACAAAAATATCTTGCCGTACCAAACCTAAGACCACCTCGACACGGGGTGGTGCAGACGAAACGCCGAGTGTCCATGGTGCTGTGAAGACTGCTGTGAACGGAGAAAACTACAGAGTACACACAACAACTAACTGATGAAGCAAATCGCACACCCCAAAGAAAGGAGAAAAAGTGAAACCAGCGTACGCATGTATGCATGTATATACGTGCTTTTACGTCCGACGTACGAGTACAGAGTTTATACGTCCATACAGAAGAATTTCAACCGAGGGAGGGCAGACGTGTACGGAGAGAAAACACAGCAGCGTACGTACACGTATGGCCTCTCTGATTGGTTCAAAGTTGGCCAAAATCAGTTGCAAGCTAGACAGAGTAGAAAAATCAGGTGTACGTTGACCTTTTCGTGCCAAAATCAGTTGCAATGTCAGCTTGGCCAGTAGCAGGGCTCCTGGTGTGCGTTTTGTACTTGATTTCAGTATTTTTCTGTTTTTGGCACGAAAGTGGCCAGGTATACCTGATTTTGGCAAAACCCATTGAAATACCTTTCAGTTTCGTCAGTCCTGTTTTGTTCATCACTGCAGCTCATGGTGGATACAAGAGGTTGTGTCTTCAGCCGAATCTTTACGTTATTGGCATTGTTGACTACTTAATACAGAGATGAAGAGGGTGTGTGTGTTCTTCGCATACAACATATGGTCCATGCAGAACAATTTTTCCAGAAACTCGACGTTCGCGTATTGAATTGTTTTCCAGTATTGAATTGTTTTGCAGTGGTCACTTATTTTCAGAACATATAAACTATGATGTCGGAAAGCTCTGTTTCAGACGGATCGAACCATCCAGTCAGATTTTTTGTTTTCGTCGTTGCGTCGGAGTAATTCGTTTTTCCGACAAAACTTTGATTATAATAGATCATGCGATTAAGGAGGCCGACACAGTTAGTTGTCATTTTTTTTTGTTGACAACCGGTTTTGAACGTTTCTCGTCCAGGGGCTAATAGTTTTGGATGCAGATTCTGTTTTCTGTATTTTGGAACGAGATATAGGCAAAACAAAACACTTCTCCCGGCTCCATCAGTGGAATTGATAGCACACAACTGGCATGATGGATGTCGAAAACTCCTTGGATTCGGATGAATTGGACCTGGACGCTGAATGTTTTTTTTATTTTTATTTTTCGAAAAAAAAAAAACTGTAGGCTGAGAAAAAGCCTTTCCATGAATATTCATAGTGTATATGATGTATATTATCATGTATGGACAGATGAATCATTGTAGGCATAAATAGAATACGTTTTTGTACCTACTCCCGTCTACATTTTTTTTTTTTTTTTTTTTTTTAATCATCACTTTACATTCCAGCCTAATTCGTAGGAGGTTTTACCCTCAGCGATCTTCTGGACAAGCCGTGGTCACAGGTGTCGTCCCTTCTCCCCCCCGGTACGTGCCTTTATTTTTAGTCGCGCATAGGGTTCAGCATTCCCACTGCTCGTCGATTTCCATCGAATGAAGCTAACTCACACTCTCGCGCTTTCCGCTAATCAATTTTTTATGCAAGAAAAAGTCCCTACGAGCATGCACTCGGCGAGACTTGAACCCACGAAATTGATCTTGATAGGCACGCGGACCGCCTACCAAGCCACCGTACATCCTCGAAGCAGCTGAACAGTTCATGGGCAGGTGGCACGAGGCTGAGGCAAAGCTGAGTAGACAGCGCCGTGCATCCGCTGCAGGTAGTGTTAGAGGGAATGGGGGGAGGGGTAACAGCAGGAGGGGTAGAGGGAACACCGTACAAGTGTATAGGGGCAGGGGGGGGAACAGGAGGAGTAGAAGGGAAACCGCGGTAGAAGAGAGTAGCAGAGAGACCGCAGATAGGGTAGCAAGGTACCAGGCCGACTAATAGGTTGGACGTTTCTTTGCTACTCGTACCGCCAACTGCTGCGGCCGTTCGGTATGCATTTTGATTTTTTTCCCTTCTTATCCTTATGAAAGAAGTACTACATAGTGGGTGGGTGACGAGCGTATTTTGGCCCACTCACTATTGCTCTTTTTACTTAGTTAAGTGTTCACCGGGATGCAGTCCCCTTTTTCCTTCTCGTATCTTTCCCCTTGCACGTCCCTTTTGGCTCATGCTCGGGGTAAGTATGTATGTGTCTGAGCTTTGGCTTCCCATTTTATTTATTTATTTGGGATTCTTCTCCTTTTCTTTTTCTTTTTCTTGTTCTTTTTCGGTTTGGTTTTTTTGATGCGGTTCGTGAGTCTACAAGCCACGAGATTTAGGGTCAGGATTATGTGATGCGACCTATTCAGGGATTATCCCTGAGGCACTACCCTGAATGGTTACCGTTTACAGTATGTATAGGATTGAACAGAGGACCGTACCATTCCGGCACGATGCACAACCAACTAGGTCCATAATCCTACCAATCTCACGTTTGTTGAAGACTCAACCGAGTCGAGAGGTGCGCTTCACGTACCCCCGAAGGACGGGAAGGGTTTCCGGTCTTAGGGAGTAGGTCTCCCAGTTCTGTAGATGGTAGAATGATTGCTTTATACCACAGGTCGAGAGCAAAGACCACAAGTGGCAAGATGGATTGGTCCGAAAGGGAAACCATCCACAAATTGGGGGGGGGGGGCCGTAAATGACGCGGCCCCTACCGATACAAAAATGCATGCCGTCGTAACTCCTGAACGGTCCTGAACCGTAACATCCCCCCTAGCATAATGCGAATAAAGGAGCAATATGCTATAGCAATCTATGACCATAACCAAGGGCGAGGAACCGCAAGGCTCTACACAAAAATAATAGCCTCGGGGATAGGCGAAAACAAACCGAAAACGCAAGGGCCATCAGAGGGAAATCCCCGATAAAAACCCTCACCCCTGCGTTTTCACTGCGAGTTTGGCCGCCTGACTAATATTCCGTGGTTAATAGTCTCCCTACTACACCTTTTCCACTATAAATAGGCGCAGTACACTCACGCCTAGCTAGGCTCAAATCGCCAGGTATGCGTGCTCCGAACAGGTCAACAGTCAAAAAACCCGTGCGATTTGGGTCCCCCCAAATCGAATGCAAATACTCGTGGAGGTCGAATCATAGACACCGATCTGCCTACTACGAGCCACAGAAGAGTAAACCCCCACACAAAAGTACCTAATTGATTCACGCCAGAACGACTGGCTGTTACCGAACCACTAAATTACTCACACAAACGCCTATCATTGGCACAGAAGCAGAGATACGCCTCCAAGCAAACCCATCACAAAAAAAAAACACTCTCGTCGTCATAACATACATCCCACACCCCTCGCGTATAAACCCCCGGATCCCTCGCTAGACGATCCCAACCCTTTCATACAAAAACACGAAACCACGAAGGGTAAAAGCAGAAGTTCTTCGTCTCCTCGGCAAACGCTCAGTATCGCTCCAAATTTGCATCGGCTCCCTATGGTGGCTAGGCGGCTCCTTCCAAGTTCTGCTCTCTGGGTGTTACGATCAAGGCGTCGGAGCGAGAGAGCAGAACATGTACACGGCTTCGGAGCGAGCGAGCGGCGGACGGGTAGAACGCTGGGGAGAGGGAAACGCACGGCGTCGAAACGAGAGAGTGGCACAGCGAGGCCGAGAGGGAACGACGCACGGTAAGGGGAGAGAGCGGTATACTGGCTTGATGCTCGGAACCGCTTCAGCTCTTCAACTGCTCCATCTCGCGGCGAGTCAGCTCTTCCCAGTTCTGGTCGCTGTAGCGTACTCGCCAGTATCGGTCTCTGTAATCGTACACCTGGCCCTGTAGTCGGAGGCCGCCACCAAAATCCTTCCAGATAGTGAAACCTATTGGGAATCGGGTCAAGGCTTCACGTCGAGAGAGGGGCGCACGAGGTTTGACTGAGACAGGGGCTGTGTCGCTAGTAGACTGTTGGTTGTACAAATGCCAGAGTGCAATAAAGCCATCCAACTGCAGAGGGGTGAAGCTTTTTAGCATCTCACTTTCAGTCAACCAGCCCGACTCTACTCCCTCCCTCGACTTTCCTTTGTATTCCCACCTAGCCGTGCCCGAGGGGGAAATACTCCCACGGCAGCTTACGATGGAGTCGAACGTCGCAGAGTCTATACCATGCGACGGCATCTTGAAATCGGGGCCCCAAGCATACTGTGCGAACTCGTCGGCTAGGGAGTGTCTCAGAGTTAGGGGTCGGACGTGGAATGGCTTGACATCTGCCACGGACACAGTTCGGGTGCGCTGTTTTCTACCTCGCATCGTTACTTGTACGCTTATGCCTGCCCGCACTACTTCTGTGACTCTCCAAGGGCCTGTGTAGTGGTCGTGCTGGAGCTTCCTCCCTCGGTTGTCGCGATGTCTGCTGCTCTCGGACTCGCGCACCAACACGAGGCTTCCCTTCTCGACCAGGACTCCGGCGGAGGGTCTCGCGATAGTAGCGTTGGCGTGGGCCCGTGCGGTTACCCTCTGATTGTGACGTTTCTCGAGCGCAATGCGGACTTCTCGGAGGTTCTGCTTGCGGCGCTCCACGAAGTTGTCAAGACCACCGCTTTGTCCTGTCTCTTCTGATAGGGGCACCAGGGAGTCTAACGACGTGCGGGGTTTGCGACCGAAAAGCAGCTCGAAAGGGGTCATGTGAGAGGGCAGGGAAACGTCTGGCAAAGTGCGTTTGATCCAGATTGCTGGGGACACGTACTCGTCCCATCTCTCGGGCCATGATCTACATAGCTCTGCCAACAGCTCTTGAAGCCAACCTCCTAACCTCTCGACGGCCCCTTGACCCCGTGGATGGTCGGCCGGTCCGAACACTATTTCTGCATGTAGCCAACGGCACAAGTGTGTCACTACTTCCGCTCCAAACTCTTTGCCACCGTCACACCGAATCACCCGAGGTACGCCGAAGGTTAAACATAGCTCGGTAAGGATCCGTGCCACGCCTACTGCCTGCTTGGTTGCTAGAGGAAAACCGAATGGAAACTTGGAGGCTCGGTCCACTACCAGTAGGACATATTTATTGCCGGAAAGAGAAGGCGTGTCCAACTTTAAGATGTCGATCTGCAGTTCATCCCAAGGCTCTAGCGGGCGTCCGGGCAACATCGCGAGACGTCTGCTGTTCGGTCTCTTGCGTCTTCGACACCCGCACGATAACACGTATTGTCTCGTGTCGCGGGTGACCGAGGGCCAGTGAAAGTGATCGCGTACCAGAGCTAAAGTAGCTCCTACTCCTGCGTGTCCGTGCAGCGTGTGTACCAAAGCGAGTACGTCCGCTACCATGGCTTCAGGGATGGCTGGCAGTTTCCTACCCCTTTCGTCGGCGTACCGGATTACATCGTCGTCATCTAAACCGTACCCGGTAGTGTCAACTCCACCCGCGCCTGCGCCATTACTACCACACAAACTCTCACGAACCTGGCCCAGATGGGAATCGGCTCGTTGCCTTCGCGCCAAGGATTCGGGATTAGTGAGTACTTGAGCCGCCCGGTGGATGGCCGATGCTTCCGTGATGTGGCGGGTTTCTGACGAACGCGGTACCTCCCCCCCTGCTGAAAGCACCTCTCCAAGGTCGTCACGGCCAGCGTGAACCCGACACTTGGGGGCCGTCGTGGGCGGTGGTGAAGACGGAGTCGACTCGATTGGTGTAGCCGTGTTGGAGTGATCGTGCTCCTGATCCACCAACTGCTCGATGGGCGGCAGCTGGATGTCGTTGAGGGGACGTAGCCGTACGGAAGGCGTACGCGTCCTGCTACTGCGGCGCAGCGTACCGGGGTCTGTCTCTAGTGCGGCACACGTGGCAAAGGGCAGGGCTTGTAGGGCAAGGAGGCGAGCGTCATTAGTAGCATGAGTGGACGGTTCTGACGGTGGATAGGAAGGGCAATCCCCCCCGTCTGTTCCATCTACACCTACTGCCTCTACGTCCGCTAACCTAACTCCATCAAGGCTCGGTCCCCGGGGTCCTACGAACTCGGATGGTTCTTTCGACGTAAGATCGTCGGGAAAGGAGTCATCAACATCGGCTTGAGGAGTCTGTGAGTGCGGCAGCCGCGACAGGGCGTCCGGTAGGACGTGCTGTACTCCCGCTCGCCATACCAGCACCATATCATATTCCGTCAGTCTTAGTGCCCATCTGTGTAGTTTGGGGCACAACTCGCGACTTCGAAACAGCCAGGTTATAGCGGAGCAATCGGTCACTACCGTAAAACTGCCTACCCGCTAAATAGGGTCGAAAATGATCCACAGCCCACAGCACTCCCATGCATTCTCGTTCGGTGGGGCCTCTACGGGCATCTGTACGCGAGAATCTGTGACTAGCGAAGGCAATCACGCGAGGCGTACCGTCGATGGTCTGCATAAGAACTGCTCCCGCACCTATTGTGCTAGCATCGGTGTGTAGTTCGAACGTGTTGTCGAGATCGGGGAATGCGAGAACCGTAGGCGAGGCTAGAGTGGAGCGCAAAGACTGAAACGCTTGCTCCTCCTCTAAATCCCACGCGATGGTACTCTTGCGTGCGCGTTTAGACGCGAAGTCTTTATTGCGTAGGATGTTAGTGAGGGGGGCGGCGGTCAGACTATAGTTGGGTACAAACTGCCGCAAGTAGCCCGTCAGACCAAGGAACGTTCGGAGTTCCTCGACTGTCTGGGGGCGCGGCATGCGTGCAATGGCTTCCAACTTGGTCGGGGCGGGGTGTAGGCCGGTACTATCGATAATCATGCCAAGGAATTCTTGCGAGGAGGAGCCGAAAATACACTTGGCAAAATTAACTGACAGACCCGCCGCTAACAGACGGTTGAGGACTAGAACGAGTTTGGCTAAGTGATCGTCCCAGGTGGCGCTCGCGATGAGAATGTCGTCGAGCCAGCTGAACACTCCTTCTAAACACCCCAAAGCGGACTTCACCCTCCGTGTGAACGCTGAAGGCAGAACTGTCAAACCAAAGCCAGCCCTAGTGAACTCATACAGCAGTCCATCTGCATCTCTGAACGCGGTTTTGTAGCGATCTTTTTCTGCAATCTCGATTTGGTGAAAACCGGAAGCAAGGTCCAGCTGAGTGAAGTACCGTTTGCCTTTCAACCCGTCGAAAATTGTCTGCATATCGCCAAGACCTCCACTATCGGAAACCAGGAGCTTGTTAAGTACCCGCCAATCAATGCACAAGCGGAGGGTTCCGTCTTTCTTCCGCACACACAGGCACTGCGCTGCCCACGGTGACACTGAGGGACGAATGATTCCTCGGTCAAGCAACTTCTGGATCTCTGCTCTAATCATGCGCCGTTCTTCGGGGGAGAAACGTCGTTGTTTGGCCGCAAAAGGGGTGCATAGCTCATTGATCAAAGGAAGCTCAAGCTCACCATCGATGCAGGCCGGCACTCGCTTGGGGTCGATGGGGAACAGGCCATCTTCGATGAAACCTGCCAGCACGTCCACGAGTTGTTGTTTCTGCAGGGATCCCAGTGTTCCTAGGTTGGCGTCGGTTGCCTGTACCTTGGGGACTGGTTCTGTCCTGACTTCACTCGAAACACACGTCGGGTCTGGGGCTTGCCGGGGGAGGGGCGGGTCAGCGGTGGAGGGCATCTCATCGAATAAAGACTCGAATCGTGCGGGGTCGCGGACGTTGAGGGCTACCAGTCGAGCTATCACACGGCAACCCTCTACCACTGTTGTCTCTTTACTGCGGTTCACCAGTTTGACGTATACTGGGGACCCCGGCAACCACCACAGCGCCGCTCTAGCGACCCCCACCAACGCTCCCTTTTCTAGATCAAACCGTTCGGTGGGAAGCATCAGGACCAGCTGTGGGTCCTGCGGTTGGGGACCTACTGCTGCTGCTTCCACTGCTACGTTGGTAAACCCCTCGACGGCGGTGGCCTCGGCGACCTGTCTAACCTCCCACTCCAAGGTGCTCTCGTCCTCCCACGCGATGTCATGATAACTGGGGCGAACAGTGGGTGAGGCGACTGAGGTAGGTGTGTGCAGCGGCGGCGAGAGCTTGGGAGTAGCAGTTAGCGCAAAAAACTGATCTCGTGTTGTGCCGAAGGGACTCTGTGGGCTTGGGGTGTCGGCAACAGACGTGCGAAACGGTACCCAAGGTGCCGAGGGTACAGGCCTAAACCCTCTGTCTGGACTGAACTCCAAAGTACTGCGGTTGGCTCTGAAAAAATCTGCTCCAAAAATGAAACCGTAGGGGAGGTCCTCGACGACGCGAACCATCACGTTTCGCACTCTAGAATCCGATTCTAACAGCACGGGGATAGCTACAGACCCCAAAATACGCATGGGAGGGGTCCCACTACTTGATGGGTTCGCTGCCTCGAGAGCACCAGCATTACGCGTATCCAAACTACGTCGCAAGAGCTTGCGGAGGCCGCGCCACAACGCAAGTGAGATATAACTGCCTCCCCCAGCTCCCGTGTCTAGTAAGATTTCTACCGGCCAGGGGCGTCGTCGGCGATGACGGTGCCAGATCTGACCTTGCACCCACAGTTGGTCTCTCACCCTGTCCCGTGCTGTGGCAGCAAGATGTCCGTTCCCCAGGTTAGCGTCACCTGGGGCGCACCTTCAGGAGGTACCCTCTCTCTGCTCTTGCTGGTCATTGGAGTTGTCGAAGCCTGCAGGCTCCGTCTCGTCACCTGAGCCTTCCAGAATCAGACCTAGCTCGGCGGCCGTGTTGTACTGGACCTCGGTCATTGCAGCTAGGCGACGGCGAGGGGTGAAGTTTCCGGACCGTCGCGTCGAAGCGGTATCCTTGTACAGAGCTGCCGGGAACGGCTCGTGCTGCCACTGGCAGCTGCCTGGGCGGCGGCAGTTACCAGTGAAGGCGTGCGCGAAGCACACCTTCTGCGTCCGAAGGTAGTCGAGAATGTCTCCCCGGGGTGCCGTGGTCGGAGGTCGTGGGACGGGGCTCGTCGGCATGGTCGGTGTGGTAGCTGAGCGCTGGACCGGGGCTGCCGTGCGAGGTTTCTCGAAGGGAACCCCGTGTTGACCCGGTGCTGTGGCTGTCTGGTTCTGGAAGGCAGCTACCGTGACGGGACCTGTGGAAGGCTGCGAAACCGGACTAGGGGCAGGGGCTAGGGCGGCGAAAGGGTTTGCTGGCCGGTAAGTCGGCCCGGCCGCGGCGGCACTCCCTCCTGCGTTACCAACTCCCGCAGTGGCTGAGGAGGCCACGTTAAGGGCAGCGAGGGCGCCGGCGGGTGAGGAGAACATGTGCCTTACTTCTGTCATGGTGAAAAGCCTGTCTGGCCCTGCATGTTTGGCTACCTTCCGTGGGGTTTGCGGGGCCAAGTACGACGCGTTG
This sequence comes from Macrocystis pyrifera, assembly GCA_031763025.1. NCBI lineage: Eukaryota > Phaeophyceae > Laminariales > Laminariaceae > Macrocystis > Macrocystis pyrifera. Next base: position 12,477,750 of record JASSKH010000021.1, read on the forward strand.
CGAGCAGAAAGTACCGCGATTAGTTCCCGGAATAGTCCTTCAGCTACCTCTCCTCGACGCTGCATGGGTTCCCCCATGGGGTTGTGCCATTCTGTACGCATGGGGCGCAGGGTAGTAGTGATCGTGTGGACTCGCTCGTGCATTAGCCCGCTAATGCCCATTCGGTCTAACGGGTTCGGCAGGAGCACTTCGACGACTCTATCGTACAGAGTCTGCATCTCTAGCGGCGTGATAAAACGCCAGAAGAACAACTGCTCCGTCGCATGCGGCCGCTCTGGACTAGCTAGCGAGGCACGGAAAGCCAGCAGAACACGAGCTGCGGCGGCGGTCCACGCTTCGGCTGACTTGAGAGATACAGCTGACAAGGCCGCCTGTGCGAACTCGGCGGCACCCCCTGTCAAAGCCTGTTCTCGAACGAAAAGGCGTAACCAGTCGGTGGCGGTGACTTCACTGTGCTGCTTCTCAACGACTTCCCCCGTGATGAGATATACGGAGACAAACTCGGCGGAAGCAAGTTGGTGGCTAACCGACAAGAAGTCATGAGTCAGATCAGTCAGCAGCTCTACACGGCGGGGTGTCAGTGTGTCGGCCACTGTGACCCATCTACCATCGATGTACTGGTCAGGCTCAAGCCGCATGGCTCCGGAATCAACGTTGCGTAGGGTGCTCAGTACCTTCTGCTGCAGTATGACAGCAGAGTTCGCAATCGACAATGTCCCGGCAGTGGGGCCACCAAATACCGGACACGGGAGGGTACCTGCGATGCGCTTACGTACTCTCTCGACCAATTTCGCTGCCTGATTAGACTCCACACCAAACTGCATACCGGGCTCGGAGGACTGCTGTTGTGTGACAGCGGTGGGAAGCATGCGTGGCCTGAGCGCAGCGGCTGCCTCTCCTTGCCTGCGGCGGTGTCCGTTCCGGTTGCTGTCTCCCCCTCCCCTTGGTACGTCCTGCTCGTGGTCGGTGCGGCGTTGGCGTGCATGTCGGGAGCTCCGGCGAGCGCGTTTCCGGAGCCGCGCCTCTGATCTCGTAGTCGGGAGCGAACGGGCAAGACGGCGGCGGCGGTGGCGGCGGCGGCGACTCTTCGCACGGCGGCGGTCAGTTTCTGAGTCGCTGCTGCTGCTGCTGCTGCTGCTGCTGCTGCTGCTGCTGCTGCTGCTGCTGCTGCTGAGCTGCTGCTGCTGCTGCTGCTGGAGCTGCTGCGGGAGCTGTCCGTTGAACTAGAACGGGTGCTGCGGCGACCCTCGCGGGAGCGGTACCCGCGCTGAAACGGGTCTCCTGGGCCGTCTGCGCCCTGGCCGATCTGCCCGTGGGGCGCAGACATCCCTGGACGGAAAAATAAATGAATAAATAAAAACAAAAAAAGGACAAAAAAGAAACAAAAATTAGGAGAAGAAGAGAAAAGATCAAACAACAACCAACCGGACACACGGAGAGCAGACAAAGGAAAAAAAAAAAAAAAAAATATGTATATATAAATATATATATATATATATATAGCAGAGGAAAGAGAAGAGAAAAAAAAAAAATCGGAAGAGAAGCAAGAAAAGAAGAACATAGAACAAAATAAAAGGGAAGGAAAACATACAGGGAGATATTAAATTAGTATTACGCGAGCGGGGCACAACCGTCACGACATCTCACAGCGCGAGAACAAGCGTGGTAAAAATGATGGAAACTGAGCGTATCGGGGTAAATGTATATTCTAAATATCGGTGCCGCCACCTGGAAAGGCACAGACCTAGAGGGACCTGGTTGTCGTCTCCCTCCCGCATGGGAGACAACAACAACGGCCCCACCAGGTACAGACCCCTCCCACTCAATTCAGATATCTAATTATCGGTGCCGCCACCTGGAAAGGCACAGACCTAGAGGGACCTGGTTGTCGTCTCCCTCCCGCATGGGAGACAACAACAACGGCCCCACCAGGTACAGACCCCTCCCACTCAATTCAGATATCTAATTATCGGTGCCGCCACCTGGAAAGGCACAGATCTAGAGGGACCTGGTTGTCGTCTCCCTCCCGCATGGGAGACAACAACAACGGCCCCACCAGGTGCAGACCCCTCCCACTCAATTCAGGTATCTAATTATCGGTACCGCCACCTGGAAAGGCACAGACCTAGAGGGACCTGGTTGTCGTCTCCCTCACGCATGGGAGACAACAACAACGGCCCCACCAGGTACAGACCCCTCCCACTCAATGCAGATATCTAATTATCGGTACCGCCACCTGGAAAGGCACAGACCTAGAGGGACCTGGTTGTCGTCCCCCTCACGCATGGGAGACAACAACTACGGCCCCACCAGGCACAGACCCCTCCCACTCAATTCAGAACTGAGTGCCTACGCCGCCTGTCGCAGCACAGCTGTAGTGGCAGCAGAACGAGCTGCCCCCGGAAGAGACCACAGTAAAGTATTTGAGGCGGCGGGACAGGAAGTGACCAGCGGCCGATGATAGTACTGTAGTAGGTACCAGCACGTTGTCTAGGACAGGCATCGACACGTCGGCACAGTTAGTTCAGCATTGATTGAGCCACAAAAAAAAAAAAAAAAAAACAAACAAACAAACAAAAACGGTGACGTGTACAGGACCTACCCTGGTAGGTGCTATTTTTGTCCACCCGTACCAGCTATACGTTATACTTCTTCAAAGTAGTGATGCCACTAACTGCTGTTCATGTACCCCTATTCGAATGTACACAGATATACAATTAAACTAACAAAATCAGTTGAACTCACAGGTGGTATATTTTACTCGTAATACTGTCACATAAAGCACCAAAAAAAACAACAACCAACAACAAAACAAAAAACAAAAAACAACACGAAAATAACACATGAGGGATCGGAAATCAAGGACGGATACGGCAGCAGTGGTGGAAACCAGGTGCATTCCACATTGCAAAGCACACGAAAACAGGCCCTAAAAAAAAAAAAGAAAACACCAACAGCAGCCCTATCACAGCTATGTGATCGAAGATTTCGTCGAGTACTTCAGTAGGTACACCATGCCGGATACAGTAGTGGAAACACGGTGCACAGCAGTGTACGTCAATAAGCGAAATTAAAAATAAAGGCACCCCAGGTATACTCGACCAGGAAAACGCGCGTGGGCACATGGTGTATGACAACACTTTGACAAGCGAACAAAACGATCAGGCAAACAGCTCAGTCAAGCCGCATGGTACATCAGAACAGCACCACGGAGAGTTTCGCCTCTGGATTATCGCTGACCGCGGTGCGTACAACACCGCAGCCAGAGTCCCGTACAGCGATGACAACGGCGTGGGGTACACGGCGACAGCAGCAGACACAACGCGCACGGGGCAACCGAAAACGGCCTGGGAGTCACTAAAGTGAGCACACCCGGCCGCGCTGCGCAAACCACACATCACATCACGTCGGACTTCTGCTTTTCATTCATTTTTCTCGCTGCCGGTGGAAAGAGGGGGCGGGGGCCTAACGAGTGTGCTGCAACTTTTTGGACTCCCACCTGAGCCACAAGGCAAGCACAAGAAAAAAAAAGCAAGCGGAACTGGAGGGCGATGGCGTGAGAGCAGAGAGATTGACACACTCCAGGAGCCCCGTGTGCTCCTGGGTGTGCCTTCCACCCAAAATCGAAATTTATCCGGAGAGAAAAAAAAAAAAAAAAAACTCAGCCGTCCGGTGCCCCTGCAGGACACCAGCATGGCCATCAGTATGGGAACAGTACGGTTGCCCGGCGGAGGCAACCCAGACATGGGTGGCTACATGAAGAAGGAGTATGCCATCGCATCGTCAACTTACAGCTCGCGCCAAGGGCACTTGCGCGCGAGAGCAGGAGAATAGAGGTGGCGTGAGACACCAGGCGCGCGCGGGCAAAGAAGCAAACAACAAGAAAACAAACAAAACAAAACAAAACAACAAAAACTACAGCACGCAGGGGCAAGACCGAGGGTCTCGTGGGAACAACAAAAGACGAGCACAGACAGAGTGGCGTAGAACGATTCCTAGTACGTGCAAGCGCGTGTCTCGGATTGGACACCATGATGCGGTTCGTGAGTCTACAAGCCACGAGATTTAGGGTCAGGATTATGTGATGCGACCTATTCAGGGATTATCCCTGAGGCACTACCCTGAATGGTTACCGTTTACAGTATGTATAGGATTGAACAGAGGACCGTACCATTCCGGCACGATGCACAACCAACTAGGTCCATAATCCTACCAATCTCACGTTTGTTGAAGACTCAACCGAGTCGAGAGGTGCGCTTCACGTACCCCCGAAGGACGGGAAGGGTTTCCGGTCTTAGGGAGTAGGTCTCCCAGTTCTGTAGATGGTAGAATGATTGCTTTATACCACAGGTCGAGAGCAAAGACCACAAGTGGCAAGATGGATTGGTCCGAAAGGGAAACCATCCACAAATTGGGGGGGGGGGGCCGTAAATGACGCGGCCCCTACCGATACAAAAATGCATGCCGTCGTAACTCCTGAAACGGTCCTGAACCGTAACATTTTCGTTGCTTCTCTTTCTTTATGGTGTATTTTGGTTGCTGGCGTATGTATGTATGTTGTGTCGGCCGCACCTAGTGCGAAGGCATGGTATTACGTAGGCTATTAATGCATTACGGTGTGTTATCTCTGTGTCGTAGTCTGTGACCACAGAGCTCGTATCTTTCTAGGGTAAAGAATCAGCACGGACACTGGGCTTGCTGGATGTCGACGAGTAGAAGAACGGTTTAATGTGAAGAACACACACACACACACATACATGTGTCTTCTCGACAAACCAGGTATGTGTTGGGCGTAACCTCTATTTTTTTTTCGATTCGGATCATTTTTATTTTTAATATTCAACATTTCGGGGAAATTTCGGGGTAATTTTTCCCGTTTTTTTCTTTTAATGGCTATTGTTCATAGATTTTTGTTTCAAGACCGGTTTCGGATTTCTCTCGGCCGCGCGATTCTGGAGCACTTTGTTTCACCTCTCAATTCTCTAAAGTGACGGAGAAAAACGGTACCCCCTGTGGAAAAATTGTCCTGCCTGGACCATATTTTCTTCCTTTCGACATCCAGTACGACCAGTGCCGGTGCCTATTCTAGAGTTTTTTTCAAGTGATGTGGTCGCAAACTTACGCTACATTGTTTACGCAGTGGAGAGTAGACAACAACGCCATATTCATCTTACCGGATACGACAGGAACGGTATACACATTATATGTGATATGAGTGGAGTACTCATGGGCAATAGATAACATATTTCTGTACTCACGAATACGAGACTAATACAAAGAATGGATTAACCGGCGAATATTCCGTTGGTCGATAGTAACGTTCTTTTAGGACGGTTCCCTACGGCGGATAACCGTTCAGACAAGAGTATTGTTCCTTAACGCAGATAGGACCACGGAGTAAGCAGTTCTTATATTAGCAGAAGGACGATCGGTAGCGATAGGAAAGTTCTGTAGGAGTACATCAGAGAAGAGGAATTTAGGAGAGCTTGTGGCGTGGGGTGGGACGAGTATATCTGGGCGTCGAGTCCGGCCCCCCTACCCCTCAGTTCTCTACCAGAGCACCTCCTCAGCCCTCGCCATCAATAAGATGTAAATCAAAAGAAGCGAAGGTCTGCTTTTCAGCTGCCAGAAACACCTGCGTCCCTTACCCTTACCCTACCTCGGTCTGGCACTCCACATTATACCACAGAAAGATAACCGAAGGAAACAAACCAACAAGACAGTCAGCAAGGAAACATTTGTTTTAATATAGATACAACTATAATTACGATTTTTGAGGTCGTTGTCACTTGCTAGCTCTTGGCAGACAGACCGACTGATAGACAGCTCTTCGCAAACAGCCCTTCTTCTTTGAAACAGCCGAACAGCCAAACAACCTTTCTTCCTTCTTTGAAACAGCCGAACAGCCAAACAACTTTTTCTTCTTTCTTCTTCGCCAAATAGCCAAACAACCTTTTCTTCTTTCTTCTTCCGCAAACTGCCAACCAGTAGACAGCTCTTCGCACGGCGCCTAAAAGAGGCGTCTCGCCTTCGACGAACGGCATAGAGAGGTGCAGCTGTCGGCGGCCAAGCTGCTGCTGTCGGTGCCGAACCTGCTGGTGCTGCAACCCCCGCCTCTCCATTCTCCACGTCCCCTAAGCTCACCTCCCCCCCGTCGAGAGGCGCGTGGTCCTCGCCCTCTGGCAAGAGAGCGGCAACGACAAAGACCGACCTGGTGCCGGCTGTTGTTTGCGACCAGTGCACGGACCAACACTTGGTCAAGAACTCCGCGCCTGGTGGCAAAAACGTGGCCTTCGCCACCTGCAAGGATCTCAAGTGCGTGGTGGCGGGATCATCCTGACAGGGCAACCGACTGCGAGTTCTGTGCTCGCCCGATCAAGGAAGGGACTGTCTCGTACTCCCTCGAGACTGCTGACAGTGGTGAGTGTCTTATGTCTATTGTGCATGCTGTATGTTGCCAGTACGTTTTTTTTCGGGGTTTTCAATTGCCTTTTTGCTTACAATCCTACGCCAAAGCGTTTTTTTTTTTTTTACTCATCCATGCTCGTTCTTTCCCTTTCGTCCGTTGCGTCGGCTCCTCTTACACAGAACGCGCACATGCACAACTGTTTGCGGGACGTGAACGAAGGAACGGAGGATTCAGCTGTCGCCGTCACCGCTGCACCGAACGACGTGAGTGCTGCTGCTACTGTGGTGCATTTTTGGTGCATGCACACGATTTCTGCGTGTACATGTTTTGGTGACCCCACGTACTCATTTTTTGCTCGTTTTCGGCTGCCGCTGCTGCTGCTGCTGCTGTCAGCGCCACGCCATGAGTGCTGCTGCTGCTATGCACCTGCTTCTCCTGTGCACTCGCTGCTGCTGTAGTGCTGCTGCGTTGTTGCCGTGCTGCGCACCTGCTGCTCCTGTGCAATTGCTGCTGCTGTATGTAGTGCTGCTGCGTTGTTGCCGTGCATCATGCTGGAAGCGTACATATTTTCGGATCGTCAATTCCGTAGGTTTTGCGATGGCGGCATACCAGGGTACATGCTTTTTTTTCTTCCTTATTTTCATATCGTTGCTATGCTGCTGCTGCTGCTGCTGCTGCTGCTGCCAACGCTGCGGCGATTCGTTGCAGCTTCTGCTGCTGCTAATGCTGTGGCTGCTTCTGCTGCTGCTGCTGCTAATGCTGCCGCAATATCCACTGAATGTTCGTATGTACTCGGATTACTGTTTTTCTTGGTCGTTTTTGTACCCAAATGGTTCTTTTGATACGTGAAAAAATATTTTTGTCGTTTTGCTCCTGCATTTTGCGTACGTACTGCAATTTCTCGTTTTTGGCTTGATTATTATCATATATATCGTTGCTATGCTGCTGCTGTGGTGCTGCTGCGTTGTTGCCGTACATCATGCTGCATTTGTGTGTGTACATTTTTCGGTATCGTCAATGAAATTCCGTAGGTTTTGCGATTGCGGCATACCAGGGTACATACTTTTTTTCTTCCTTATTTTCATATCGTTGCTATGCTGCTGCTGCCAACGCGGATTATTGTTTTTATTGGCCATTTTTGTACCCAAATGGTTTTTTTGACACGTAAAAAATATATTTTGGTCGTTTTGCTCCTGCATTTTGCTACTATTAATACTTTTTCTCGTATTTCGTATTGTTGCTATGCTGCCGCTGCGTTGTTGCCGTACAGCATGCGGAGGTGGGTCTATAGTGAGGTACCAAAAATACTTTTCGGACGGCCTCGGGGTACATACTTTTTTTTTCTCCCTTCTTTTCATATCGTTGCTATGCTGCTGCTGCCAACGCTGTGGCGATCCGTTGCTGCTTCTGCTGCTGCTGCTGCTGCTCTGCTTTTAGTGCTGCCGCAATATTCACTGAATGTTTGTATGTACTCGGATAATTGTGTTTCCTGGTCGTTTTGTGGGCGCTGCTGCGTTGTTGCCGTACATCATGCTGGACATGATTTGTGTGTCTATTACTCTCAAACTTGTGCGTGTGTACATATTTCTGTATCGTCAATGATTTTTTTTTGTGGTGCTGCTGCGTTGTTGCCGTACATCATGCTAGACGTGATTTGTGTGTGTACTGTACTACACTTGTGTGTGTACATATTTCTGTATCGTCAATGAAATTACGTACTTGCTGCTTCTGCTTCTGCTTCTGCTGCTGCTGCTGCTGCCGTATAGCAAGCGATTACGTGCTACTGTTGTGCCGCTGTAGAGTAGTACAAATAATTAACTCTGCCCCCCCCCCCCCCGCCGTTCCCTGCACGCCACTCCCGCCCCGCGCACCCTATATGTTTACTTCGACCAGGTCCGTGGCAAGTGTGCTACAACTGCCGCCTGACGGACTCCACCATCAAAGACGGAGACATCATCATCAAGCGCAAAAAGACTCCCTTCCATTTCGCCTGCTCCAGGGCTTCGCGGAATTCCGAAGCAGTACGCCAAGCAGATTGTCGCCATCCAGGACGAACGAAAGGAAACAAATTGTTTCCCACATTTCCCAAAATCACGATTATTTCTTCCTACACATATCCAACGGGTTCAACAGCGAACAGATCCACATTCTGGGCCTCCCGCCTCGTTACTACAGCATCCTGGAAGACTATTTACATATCATGTCTCATTCAAACTCCTATGCTGGCTACATCGAAATCGCGGCCGCCCAGCAACTATACAACATTTCCATAACCGTTGTCGTTGCCGGCACTGCTGCTTTCTCTCCTGTCCCAAACCTTCCTTTAAACAACAGCCTGTATGTTGTATATCATCCACATGCCAAGCACTACTCACACTCTCTCCCCACACTGATGAAACATGTGTTTTCTTATTATTAGACGAATGTCATTCTTACTCTTGCGTCACCCGATCTTACGTTTCACATTACATTCATAAATAAACGCGATTATTACATCCTTCACCGTTTCTTACACAAATACATTTAGTTTGGTTGGCTTTGGGCTATGTCGCCAATTTTTTGCAGTTATATGTACACGAAACGACGGAATACATACCCACTCCGAAGGAAAGCCTTGTATATTATATAGATTTTTATCACCACTTTTACTTTCCAGCCTAACTCGTAGGAGTATTTACCCTGAGCGATGTTCTGGACAAGCCGTGGTCACAGGTGTAGTCCCATCTTCCCCCCGGTACGTACCTTTCTTTTGTGTCGCGGAAAGGATTAAGCATTTCCACAGGTCGTCGATTTTCATCGAATTTAGCTAACTCACGCTCTCGCGCTTTCCGCTGATCATTTTTTTTTATCCAAGAAAAAATCCCTACGAGCATGAACTCGATCAGACTGGAACCCACGAAATTTTTCTTAATAGACACGCGGACTACCTACCAAGCCACCAGGGAAGCAAAAGGAAAGATAAAATAAAAACCTGTCGTGTCTCCCTGAGGAGATATGGACACTGCAAAAAAAAATCTGCAATGCTATAGCGGGATGTGGGATGCGTGCGGGCTGTGGACTGTGGGCTGGCTGTGTCGCTCGCGGCGTATTCACATACGCAATAAAGGGGTTTCCATACGGGTATGAAATGTTTGGGGTAGGGGACAGCGAGAAGATAAACGACCGAGAAAAACCGAGTCAGTGTTGCAGTTTCGTTTTTAATTTCAACCGAAAAACCGACTATAAACAAAGTCGGTTCTCTGTTGGAAAAACCGACAAAGAACGACCGAAAAAACGACTTTCGGTTGTCGGTGCACCACTGGTTCCGCCTGACTTGAAAACAAAAATATGACATGAAGCTTTCTTTTTTTCGTCCAACCCTCGAGCCTGAAATGATCAAGAGTCATGTTCGTTTCGGTGAGTGCTGCCGCGTACGACTGTATAGTAGTCTTTAAGTCGCAGCCAAGTACTACTGCTGTACTCGTTAGGTCGCGTACTGCTGTAGTCATCATGCATATATTTACCTGATGTCTGACTCGCACGCACCGGTTTTTGTGCTCGAGCCTGAAATGATCAAGAGTCACAAGTTCGTTTCGGTGAGTGCTGCTGCGTACGACTGTATAGTAGTCTTTAAGTCGCAGCCAAGTACTACTGTACTCATTAGGTCGCGTACTGCTGTAGTCTTCATGCATATATTTACCTGGTGTCTGACTCGCACGCACCAGTTTTTGTTCGGTCCTTTAGGAAATATGCGTACCTGGAAGAAACTACTTTTAGTATTAACAATGTACGAGTGTAAATTGTCATACGAGATATTCGTATCATACGTAGTCGAATCAACTATGGTGTCGACACGATTCGGTCACGCCTCGGAATACTCTTCGTCGGTACCAGAGGCATGAACCCTGAGGCAGTGGTTTGTCGTTGTCGTCGAACAGTCCGGATATTTTCGGGAAGACGGGTACAACAATTGGGTACCTCTTGAAGAGCGAGTACCCAAAATTGAGTACACCCGGCGCAAATGTGGCCAGCGTCGGGGGGCGGCCAGCGAAATGGCGTCCTGGGGCCGTTGCGGTCCTTGAGGTAGAAAGGCACCCGATTTAGGCCATAAAAGACACCGGGAATACTAGACGCTGTATATTTCTCCTTAATCAATGTCGCATGGGTTCATGGTGAGGGAACACGAAACGGGACTTTGAGGGTGGACGCCTCAAAGACGTTCATCAAACGCGCCCCCCGGCTATGTGTGTGTCTTCTCCACATTTTTCACCGTTATTTCTACCTATTGACGTCCAGCACAAGCAACGTCCGTGCCGATTCTTCAAACCACAGAGATACAAGGTCCGTGGTCACAAACCTACGCCAGGGACACCTCGTTGTTCTGCAGCAATAAGGAGAGTAAACAATGATGATGGTAATGGTGCTCTCACATTATCCTCACTTCCCTGAAACCCTGCCAGTGGTAACTAAAACAGGCTGTGGCAAAATTGCCTGTAGATGGAAGAAGCCAAACAATTACGAAATAGTGCGTACAGCAGTGTCATACAAGTCTGTAAGGGGAATGGTAGTATTTAATACCGTGCTGTGGTATACCATCGCATGTCACTCGAGTCTCACTTGCGACAAATTAACACCAGGACGACATCCATGGTAATATTTGTAGACTCGAAGGAAAACGAAAAGAAAAAAAGAAACAAGAAGGGAAAACATATTACTAGGAAGAAATAACAACGAGAGAAACGAGGCAAACATCCGCTCAAGACGGAGGCCGAGTCCCGAGGTCAGGTTGTAGTTTGCCGGCACGATCAGTGTTGTGATTGTGGAACTGACAGACCGACATGAGGATGCCACAAGAAAACCAGACGGAAAGCAAGAAGACAAGAAGAGGGTGGAGACAAATACACCTCACAACAAACATAAAAAACGGTCCTATGTCCCGTCGGTGGGTCAAGAACGACAAAACCGACACAACATATTGCCATGTCATCTTACGGCGTCCCTGATAGCTTGGTCGGCGGTCCGGGTCGCGTGTGATCGAATTTCGTTGGTTCGAGTCTCACCGACAGCAAACTTGTACGATATTTTTCTTGCCCCAAATTGAATAGCGCAAAGCGCGAAAATAATGACTTGGCAGCATTCGATGAAAGCTGTCGAGCAGTAGATTGAACGCTATGCGCGCTTCGAAATGAAGGCAAACTGAGGCGGGGGGGAAAAGAGACGACACCTGCGACCACGGCCTGTCCAGAAAAGCGGTGAGGGTACAACATGTACAGAGTTGTGTGACCACGGCTTGTCCAGAAAAACACAAGACTCTGCATAATAACTTCGAGAAAACGACAAGTATTTGAGAACAGAACGTCTGTAGACTAAGCTCAAGTCTGATAGGCTCAAAAGTGTTTACTCTTCAGCACCAACCGAACGCACTTCAGTAGTGGACAAACCTTGATAGTAGATCTTCCTGGGGTAGCTAATAGGCGCTCTGATTGGCTAGGGGTATGATTTACTTTCTGTTGATAAAATCGAACAAGTACGGCCGGAGGTACAGCAAAGATACTCGGTACATTTGTTGTTTTTACTCGAACTCCGGCTGTACTAGTTCGATTTATCGCGTTCGGTTGCTGTTGAAGAGTACATAGTTTTTGAGCCAGTTAGACTTGGAATTGTTTTACGAATTGAAGAAGATAGCTGCTTAGACGTTTTTTCTCAACTGCTTGTCATTTTCTCCAGAAATAACTTCCAGTGAGATTTATTTCATCTGTCAGAGGGTAGAACATCCCACGAGGTGAGTGAGCTGGGTTATCAACCTGTTTACGAAAAAGGGAAAGAAAAACGACAGGCACGACATACACATAATAAGGAAGAGAGCAAACAAAAATAAAAAAAAATAAAATAAAAGAAAGTTCAAAAGAGGGCAAAGGAGATGTGGAAATACTAACTGCTGTGTCGCGCCCTCTAGCAGGGGATGCGGTTCTTTTAGTTTTTGTACTTGGCTGTGGATGCTATCGAAATAGGTGGGTGTATGCCATCTACAGCAGTCGCAGTAAAATCTGCGTTCGTTCCATGCAACCATCATCACCCACCAATGTGGTTGTTTAATTGCCCTTGAATAGCCGTGTAAAAGCGCCTATCCCTCAGACGTTTACCAACGCCTATCGTTCTGCCGCACAGAACTGAATAAACTTTCGAAACACTGTGCACAGTTTTTGTCGGATAAGTAAAGGTAACGAACACACCCCATAGATGCACAGAGGGCGGCCATACTGCAGCAAGCCTAGCTATGCGTCATGTTCGTTGTACGCGTCCGTTCCGACACATTATCCTACTTGTTGTTGGACCAACAGCAGTCCACAGTATCCGCGCTGCTGTAGTATTGACACATACTAGTAATAATAATAGTCTAACTTAGGGCACATGCGTACTGGTAGCACGTAGTTTGTAAACGGATTCCCGATGTTTATCTCTAACGGTTGTGAAACATACAATAGAAACCCACGGCAGACTGCATGAGTTCAATGTAAGCGGCAGAGGGTTAGCCGCCTTGTTTATGGTGCCGAAGAAATCGGTATGTGTAACGCGTGTAGGAGGTCGTGGAGTTCGAAGGCTGCTTGGAAGGTGTCCTTCGATGCCCTGCAGTATTGTGTAGAGTTCCCACCGTGCTGTTGTATGCTGTACACACTGGTGCGCGGGTTGGATGTTTTTCCATAAGTTCAGGCAGAATGTTTGCGGAGAGAAGCCCAACCATTATGGAAGATTCACCAACATCCCGCAACTCCAGCAGATTGTACTGACCTGCCCCACTCAAATCATGCGTAGTCTCCTCTTCCAGCGACGCAGTCAATTCCCGATTATTTTGGATGCCCTGGTCGGCGAGGCAGTCTGATGGGTTATGTATTGTTTTCGCACTCCTAGCCTATCGTGTTTGTGTGTTTACTATGTTGTATGTAGCACAGCAGCAGTAGTAGAAAAGCCACGTTGAATATTCTGACCGTGTACTAGGATAACCCATATCTCCTCGAGTACTGGCCCGTTTTGGCTAAACGATAGCATCAATGGTAGTCCTACACCATGCAGAGACTCTAATGGTAGTGCGTTGCCGACCCGGAACGTGTGCGGCAACTATAACGCGGCGTCGCAAATACGATATTTGCGACACGCGTGTCGCATATAGGGCTTATTTGCGACACCAGCCAGAAGATTCTGCGGGTTGTACCAGTATACCCCATATCTCCTCGAGTACTGGCCCGTTTTGGCTACACTATGGGTTCAATGGTAGCCTTACACCATGCTGAGACTCTACTGGTAGTGCTTTGTCAATCCAGGGCGTGCATCAACCACGGCGCGGTGTTTCAAATACAGTATTTGCGACACGCGTGTCGCGAATAAAGCTTATTTATATTTGCGACAGGAGCCAGAAGATTCTGCGGGATGTACCACAGGATACCCAATATCTTCTCCAGTACTGGCCCGTTTTGGCTACATCAATGGTAGCCCTACACCATGCTGAGACTCTACTGTTAGTGCTTTGCCGATCCGGAGCGTGTGCGGCAACCACGTCGCGGTGTCGCAAAATACGGTATTTGCGACACGCGTGTCGCAAATAAGGCTTATTTGCGACACCGATCTGAACGTTTTGCGGGTGCTCCAAGAGGCCAGATATCTCCTCGAGTCCTGGCCCGTTTCGGCCATGCGATAGCTTCAATGATGGCCCTGCACCATGCCAACACATCTCTGGCGATGCGGAGCCAATCTGAAGTATGTGCCGCGAACGTGACGCGGTGTCGCAAATAAGCCGCTTATCTGCGACACCGTGTCGCAAATGAGAAATTACGACACCGGTGTCGCAAATAGCATTACCCTTTTTAATAAATAGTCTGTTTGGTACCACCCTCCCTGCCCGCCGTCTCTGTCCCGTTTTTTTTCCTGTCAGCTATGCTTCATCCCCAGGGAAGATGCGTCAGACAATTTGAAAGAAGCAGAGGATTCTTGCTATCAGCCCACGCCATCAGACGGAGTACCCTCATGTAAGACCAACTATTAGCATGGGAAATAGTTTCTGAGCTCTCAGAACCGGGTCTTCAGGCCGAACATCCGCGTTTGCTCGGCGGCACAGCCTCAGACACCGATAGACTCCTCACAATGCTCCCCGGAGTTTTTTCTGGAGCTTTCAGGAACAATTTCCTGTTTCTCGAGAGTACTTGTTTGATTTTCGGAGCAATCAATCAGTTTTCTCTGGAGGGTCAAAAATTAGGCTGTTTATCAGAACTGGGGCCAGCAATAATGGATCTTCGAAGATTTTTGATGAAAAATCATGATGTCCTCAGAACCGGGAAATAGGGACGAACAGTCCTCGACTACAACTCTGGAGCAACGGAAAAGTGCTCAAGAAAGCTCTCGGAAACCTACGGGGGAAATCATGAGGAGTCTACCGGTGTTTTTGACAGCCCACACCCCCTGACTCCTCAGGATGCCCCCCGTAGGTTTCCGAGAGCTTTCTCGAGCACTTTTACCTTTCTCCAGAGTCGTAGTTGGACTGTTCGTCCGTATTTCCAGCTCTAAGGACGTCATGATTTTACATCAAAACGCTTTAAAGACTCAGTATTTATTGGCCCAGTTCTGACAAACAGCCTTATTTTTTACCCTCTCCAGAGAAACCTGATTAGCTGCCTCGAAAATCAATATAGGACTCTCGAGAAACGGACTATTGTCCCTGAAATCTCTCGAAAAACGCCGGGCAACATTCTGAGGAGTCTGCCGGTACCGGGTGTCTTTGGCTATCCCACCGAGTAAAACCCGTATACTCTAGCCTGAAAACCCACAGGTCTAGAGCCCATAAACGAGTTTTAAATTTTGGTCTCTTTGGCTGCCATGCCGTGTTTGCAGGCCGAATATACGCGTTTTACTCAGCGGGACAAGCAAAACCACCCGTAGTAGACTCTTCAGAATGCACCCCGGAGTTATTCGAGAGATTTCACGAACAATTTTCCGTTTCTCGAGAATCCTGCTTTGATTTTTGGAGCAGCCAATCACTTTCTCTGGAGGGTCAGAAATAAGGTTGTTTATCAGAACTGGGGCCAGAAATAATGGATTATTTTTTATGAAAAATCATTATGTCCTCAGAACTGGAAATACGGACGAACAATTCAACTGCGACTCTGGAGGAAGGAAAAAGTGCTCGACAATGCTTTCGGAAAACTAAGGGGGGCATCCTGAGGAATCTACCGGTGAATTTGACAGTCCCGCCGAGGAAATCGCGGGTTTTCGGCAAAACCAAAAAAAGAGTTATGAGAACCCCTTAAACAAAATGCCATAATAGATGGTCTAAAGGGCAAAAAATAAAAAGGTATAAAAGTAGTAAGGAAATCACAGAGGGTTACAGCACGTGGAGATCAAAACAAAGGAAGACAACGTTTGGACTTGCTTCATCAGCAGCAGTAACTATTAACAGTTGGCTGCACGAGTATAACAGAGACTTGCGCGAGTACTGCTGTCGGGAAATACTTGTAATTTAAGCACATGGCTGAATAATACGACGCTAGTATTAAAGAGAAAAACGCATATTATGGAGACGTTGGGACCCAACAAGCGTCCCCTGGTTCCCGGGTCTCCGGTTACTCTAGTCTCTAGATGTTTTATCGGAACGGAAAAACGCATAGATAGTCAGTTCAACACGCTGCGTTTACAACTTCGGCTGGTCCGCGTATACCAGAGAGCGACGGTGACTTGGAAGAGGTTCATCACAGCAGCTCGTGTTTCTCTCGAGATTGACCTGCCGCCCGTTCTCAACAAAGGCCTACATCTCGGCTTGGAAGTGATGCAGTGTGGTCAAATTGGTCGAGATTTGGGGTGCACAAAATGAGACAGAAAACACCCCCCAACTGGAGGTTTGCACGTCATTTGCGGACAGCTGCTACTACAGTTCCTCAACGGATACTGCAGCCCGCAAAATTGAGGGATGCTCTAGATGTGATGTGAGAGGGTATTGGGTGGGCCAGACGGCAGTCGCATGCACCCGGACGCGACTCACGGTGTTTTCGTGTACTCCAAGTTGCGAGCGAGTACCACAAAAATACTCACAAAATCACTAATGTCTTTCATTTCACGAAAGGGGGCATATATAGGACAATGGCTTCATGACCGATGAAGCAGTGACCATCGCTATAATGTTACTGTTCTCCAGGCATATGATTTATCTTTTCGAGACTCGTCGTCAAAGATGGGGCTGGAGCAACAACTTCGTTCCGACGATGGGTGGCTAGTACGTAGGCCCGAAAATTTTGAAAAAGGGGCCTCATCAAGCTTAGGATTCTGGTAAAATTGCATAAAGTATTCTACAACTACGAAATACGAACTACGGATCTTGGTTGCAAACCCCTCGGTGTAATTGCAAGTCGTATGCATGCGCTGCCCTAGCGCCTATGCGCGGGTACTTGACGCATTCCTGATGGTGCAGGCGTCCCTTGAACGGGGCACATACAATATACGTATGTCTGGATACACGGCGGGACTACGTCGGCCCACCGTTTCCCCGAGATCACGCATAGCTCAACACGCAAGAAATATGGCGTGCCGAGGCGCGGCGTAACAGGTTCGCTACTACAAGAATGCTCAGTAGGTTTTGGCCACAGACACACTAAATGATGTCCATTTTGTTTTAGATTTCTCGTGTCGAACGCGAAATGTGTTTAGCGTTCGAGTTTTGTCGTCTATCCCAGGGCTCTTCCATCCACTTCTATGCCTTCCCCCAGAGAGGATGCGTCATAAGGACGCAAAAGAAAGATATATAAGTCACCATAACCATCGTTCTTTTCAAGTGTCCTGCTATAACATCCAGTGCGTGGAGGCACGACGGTTTTTTCTGTTCTGTCCTTTTTTCCACCATCTATTTCGAAGTGTGTTCTGTGTGTTTCTTTCGTTTTCTCTCTTTCATAAAATGTGTATGTCCTGCCTGTCCTGTCCTAACTTGGATGGCATGGCGTTGCATTTTCTACTGTGCGTACTGCATACGTGACAATGTAGTAGTCTCTGGCGTAGTTTTATATCCACATAACATGTGTATCTCTCTACATAGCGTTGAATAATAGGCACAGACACTTACTGCTTGTGCTGGATGTCGAAGGGTAATGGAAAGAACGGTTTAGTGTGAAGAACACACGCAATATAGGAAAATCGATGAGGATCGAAGCACGTAAAGGTCAAAACTATGGAAGACAACGTTAGAACCAGCTTCATTCAGCAGTAGTTGGCGGCACGAGTAACACAGACTTTTACCGCTGTCTGGAACTACGTGTTATTCAGGGATATGGCTAAATTAAGCCGTAGTCCAATTATCCAAAACTCCTCTTAACTTGAAGGGTGATATTTACGTCTTGGTAAGAGGTGGGCAACTTGAAAAGGCAACGGTTTAAACCGGTTTTTGGAAACTCCGCATTCTTGTTCGACGGTTCTTGCAAAAACAAGAGCGTTTTTTTCCGGCTTAAACTGGTTAACCGGAAACCGGATAAAACCGGAACGAAAAAGGAAAAAAAAAAACGGGAAACCGGTTAAAACCGGCAGAACCTGACATAGTTTTATTTAATTTTCGACGGAAAGAAACCATGTACCAATTTACTATTAGTAGACTACCTGCACAGAAGCAGTTACAGGACTAGTAGTAGAGCATATTGCATACTACGTACTTGGTACCCTGGTAAGTGTTTACATTAACCAAAGCTCGGCTGACATTTTTTAGTATGAACTTTAGGAAACTTATCTAAAGAGAGCCTAGACTCGTATACCAGGCACCAGGTATATTGTATGATATGCATATGCATATACAAAGGAGCATATATATGTGAACATGTGTGTTGTGTGCTGTGTGCGTGAAAGTGACGTATTTGACTCGTGGCTTTCTATAGGAGACGATATACATCGACCCCGATACCATAGGAGTGCTCGTATGTCCTATGGTGCATACGAATACTCCTAATGCACGATGCGAGGGCTAGCGACGACACAGACAGATAGTCGCTGTCGTGTGAATTTCGTGCTTTAAACTGCTGTGTCTCTAAATTGCATTGGTTAGCTGGCTATCTTGCTCCACCCCTTGGCAGTGCGTGCCAGCGAAAACGAGTGACACAGGCCACATGTACACACCGCACACGCCCCGCGCGCACCCAAGCGCCCTACAATATACATCTCAATCCCAAGCGCCCAGGTCCCCTGTAGTAACTACTGCAGGGGTGGGTGTTTCACTTTGCTACTACACGCCAACTCGTACAGCTGGCCGCTGTTTGGTGTTCGAAGTCTTTGGGGGGGGTCAAAGGATAAATAAGCGATAAATTACTCACTAGCAGCGGGTTTTTCTTATGGTCCTATGCAGTGCATCAACGCGAGACCCGTATAACTTCCTGTTTTATTTTTCTTCTCCTGTGATACATGACCGCGGTCCGTGCCAACTTGCTGTGTTAAACCCTGCATAAGGGTATAAACATTATACACCAGGAACTTTGGAGGGTGTCTCCGATCTGACGAATTCCAGATTCGTCCAAAGTTGGGTGAGCACGCACGAACTTTTCAGCAATGCATGGAATATCAGAGGCTGTGTCGACCGCTGTGTCATCCACAAGCCGCTGATTTACTCTGGCTGGAACGCTTACACGTTTTGACGAGGCGTTCAGAGCAGAGGGGTATTTTGGATACCCACTTAAAGGTGATGCATGGAAATCAGCAAACTGACTCTCATTCCGAGCCTTGGTCGCACCTGTCGACCGTTCTTTCATATTATGTTTAGACACAATGGGCACATGCAAGGCTTGTGGCGCTACAGGGGGAAAAATGCATTCATTCGGCTTCAATCTTTCCTTTGCTACACACTTGCTTCTTACTGTCGAAGAGATCGTGCGTTTGTGACGCCTAGTACTTGCTTGAGCGCTGCCCTGGTTTCCTAACATTGCTCTTGCTGTGGTGGTCTGCTGAGCTACCTGGGGTTCTATATCTAGTACTCCTAGGTCTGCTCTAGCTTGTATCGAATTATCTGCATTCTCATGGTGGCTCATCGCCAGAGGTTCGGCAGTCTTCGTTCGACTCCGTTTTTCCCTCGTACCAAACTGGGCTACTTGCATAGCTACGGCTGCAGATCCGTCGACATTGTCTGATGACGGTTCTACGATTCCCGCTACATAACCCTTTGGTTGACAACCACTACCGGGTGAGGGGGGCCGGAATGGGCCCCGTCATCCGTCAGACTTTACCACCTTCATCCCCCTCTTCTTGTCCGACTCCTCGTATCGGCAGTCGGGGCGTGAATGCGATGAGGGCTGGTGGCAACCTATGTAGGTGCACGGGTTGTCGACCGCCCGGTGGCCTGGGGTTTTGGTGGCGGTAGAAGGCGCCCTGCGTTTGGAGCCACTTTTGTCGACCCCGCGGCTGAGGGAGCGGTCGCGACGTGCCGAGTTTTCGGCCCCGTCCCGACCAGTCGTCCTGTCCTCGCGGTTGTTGCTAGCGCGGCCCCGCGAGTATCGCAGCGCTGACACTTGTTTCTTTAGTGCCTCCATTTCGGACACAGTGTCCGCCAGGGTGGCCTGCAACTGGGGGGTTTGGTTCCTGCCGCCGTGTATAGCAGAGGTAGTGGACTGGTGTTCAGTCGTGTTGCCGTGTATTGCGTTTCTCTCATGTTGTTCCGAGCGTGTTCGAGATGCTTGAAATAATGGTGCCTCATCTTCGCGTATCATCTCGATGCGAAGGTGGGGGGGCAGACTATTCTCAAACGATGCAATAATGGATTTGTTCCATGCGTGCTCATATGCAGTCGTGTTCGTCGGGGCGGTGCGTTGAGCTTAAGCGAGCATGCGCGCGTACGCTTGTGTTACACGCAGACTGAATGCGTCAATTGACTCGCCTTCAACCCACTGTAGTGACCCAATTGTACGCGCTAATAGTGAGATGCGGTTTGCCGGCGAAAAAAGGTTGGTGAATGCCGTCACCCGTTCGTTCCAAGTAGTAGGAGATCGACATTTTGTGTCCGCGTTTTGTGACCTGAGGGTTGCAAGTTGTCCCTCTGTTCTCCACTCTAGTGTCTCTGAAAGTAGGTGCTGTAAGCTACTTGCTGCAATTTTCTTTACCAAGAGAGGTAGGTGTCTCATTGCTCGTCGATCGATCTCCTCTTCTGGTGATCCATCTAGGGAGTGTAAGCGTACTCGGGATCGGAATTCTTGCATAATGTCTGGTATATCTTCGCTTGAACCACCAGTGAGTTGGAGAGAGGCTGGCACATGAGCTGCTTTCATCGAAAATTTCGATTCAGTCAGTCATGGCGCAAACGGGTTACTCGTAGTAAAACCCGGGTTAGTCACGGTGCCTGTGCTATTCGTAATAGCGGGGGTCACAGGTGAGCTACTCGTAATAGCGGGGGTCACAGTTGGGCTATTCGTAATAGCAGGGGTCACAGCAATTGGGCTACTCGTAGTTGTCTGGGTCGCAGAAATTGGGCTACTCGTAGAAGTCTGGGTCGTAGCAATTGGGCTACTTGTAGTAGTTGGGTTGCTTGCGGGCGGAGCTGGGAATGCATTGTTGGCGGTGCTGGGGTTAGTCTCGAGTGACTCTGGGGACAGCGGTTCTAAAGTCATGTGTGAGAGCAACGCGCGTGGTTTCACCTGAGGGTAGTCCGCTGGTGTTCCCCCAAACCGTCCCATCGCCAAGTTTATGACACATTGCTGGGGTGACGTTCCGGCCATTGCGTGCTCCAGGAGGTGCTCCCACACCCATGCTGCTTCCATCCCCGTCGAGCTGGTTCTCGTTGTCATTCGCCCAGTGGTCTGGGGTGTCTCGTTGACTTCCCCCTCCTCTTCCTCCTCGATTCCGAGGTCGTCGTCTTGACCGTTTTCCGACGACGGTTCGCCGTCGGGGAGTTGGTCTTCCTCCGCCATCGTGGCGAATCGGTTGGACGACATAGACTGGTCCGGGCGCGCGGCTGGGGTGCGGGTGGCTGGGGTTCCCCTCCCCTGCGTCGGAGGCGGGGTGTTCGAGGTCCGGGTGGGGGGCGGGTGTGCTGTGCGAGGCGAAGCCGGAATGCGCTCCCTGGTCGGATGCTACAGTTTTACGGCCCGCCGAAGTTACCGCTGCGGCGTACGATTTGCTGCCTTTTTTCTTGCCCATTTTCCTTTCTTTTTTGTTTTGTTTTATCAGACTTCAATACTCGTCGACGCCAATATGGAGGGTGTCTTCGTTGCAGGTGTCGGCCTTGTCTTCCGCTTGGACGGGGTTGGCCGAGGCCTTGACGTGCACGTTATTTTCATGATATGTGGCAAGGAGGTGCCTCCACAAGCCTCCCTCGCTTCTCGCAAGGAGAGAACTTGTAGAAATTGTGAGAGTGCGGGTCTTGCTATGAAGGACCCTTTTCTCCCTGGCGCGTTCGGACTTGATGGCCCGAACGTCGAACATTTTGAAGGTCCATCAGTGATGACGGATCTCATAGACCAGACGTTGGTTAACGTATCTTCATGGTTGGCATTTGTGATCGGAAATTGACGGTATCTACGTACCCTGTCCTCCACAGAACACCTTATGTGTATCGGGTATACAATTTAGCTCGTCGAGCCAGCTGCATGTCGTCCATGCGTCAAATGTATTTTAGAGATTCCTACATTACCAGAGCAGTATAATAGCCTTGTAGGGCTGCAATAGTTGAAGCTCTACATAAATATATGACACGCTATTAGGCGGCAGGTGTATGGTGCTGTGCTACTACTGTATACTTACAGTACATATGTATATAGGTAAGTTGTTTTATTCCATGAAGTCACGTCACCCCGTACCATTACGTGCTGTTGTTTTGGCAGTGAGTGCCACACCACCTCATTGTATGGTCGCACGCCACCAGTAGCTGGGAATCCGCATAAACAGCACGTATTGGACGCAAATTGCCGTTTGATTCAATGATCTATGAAGGAGTTTTATTTTAACATCCGGTTTAAACCGGTTTGCGGAAAACCGGTTAAAACCGGGTAAAAAAACCCCGGTATAATCCGGTTTTGGTTTTCAGAATAACGCCATGCTATCCGGTTTTCAGTTTTTTTTTATTTCCCCCTAAGGTGCCCACCTCTAGTCTTGGTACATGGCGCGACTACTTCAGCGCACCATTTCCGCGAAATCACGAGCAGCCTAACGCGCAAGAAGGCGGGTTGAGGCGCACTGTAACATGTTCGTGATGTACAAGAATGGCTGACCACGGATTGTCAAGAATAACGCTGATGGTAGAACATCGGAAGAGGTGAGCTGGGATTTAAACGTAATTGCGAAAAAAAAAGGCGACGGGCACGACATACACATTATTTGAAAGAGAGAGAAAATAATCAAAAACAAAGAATTAAAAGAGAAAAAGAAACAAGGAATACACAACTGTGCCGTGCACCCCGGCAGAGGTTGTCGCTGACACTCGAAAAGAACGAGGAACATATTTAACACCACTACATGTATACCGAGGTGAGACTGCAGGTGGGCACATTACGGGAGAATGAAAAAAAACAACTGGATAACGAGGTGTTATTGTGAAAACGAAAACCGGATAAAACCGGATATTTTACTCGGTTTCAACTGGGTTTCCAGAAACCGGATGAAACCGTTTTTTTTATACTCGGTTTCAACCGGTTTTCCGAAAACCGGTTTAAAGCGGATGTTAACGTGAAACGCCTCCATATCATTGGACCTAACAGCAATTTTGTGTCCGGTACGTGCTGTTTATGTGGATTCGGAGCTACTGTTGGCCGGCGACCACTAAAAGACGTGGTGTGGCACTCACGGCCATAACAACTGCCCGTAGGGGGCCCGTCTTAACGAGAAACCGTTTTCATGATAATCGAATAGGAAGACAATAATTTGATTTGAATATAATAGAATTTCGTGAAAAATACGCCTTTGGGTCCTATCGAGGAATAGCGTAGTAAAAACCAAAATCGAATCACTCACAAAGGTCAACGAACACCAGAGGAGGGCAACCAACGAGGCTAGCGACCGCCGGCGTCCTCCCCGGTGCGCCGAGGTCGGCGACCGATTGT
This sequence comes from Macrocystis pyrifera, assembly GCA_031763025.1. Classification (NCBI taxonomy): domain Eukaryota; class Phaeophyceae; order Laminariales; family Laminariaceae; genus Macrocystis; species Macrocystis pyrifera. The sequence continues at coordinate 12,501,168 of JASSKH010000021.1, forward strand.
TTCTGCCGGGACCGCCGAAGAGGCCAACGCTGTTGGGACGTCTTGGGTAGCTGGTGCAGCCCAGAAGCCCCATGCAGGCAGCCGCGACGGGGATACAGCGATCGAACGTCTGGGCGAAGTAGTGACCTGCTCGGTGCTCGTGTGGTTTGCGAGGCTAAAAGGGATGGAAAGCGGGGTTTGCGACGGCCTTGTTATTTTCTGAGGCGCCGCGGGTGGTCTACTCTGTGCTAGGGCCGTCGGACCTCGCGCTGTGGCTGCTTCGGTGGCCTTGTCTTTCGGGAAAGGTCGATCTCACCTGTGAAGCAGTCGACAACCCGGCTCAAGTTTGCGTGGCTTGCTTCGGTTTCAAGAACATGCCACGTCGAGTTGGACAAACTTCCTGAATCGAATAACACGAAGCGCAAAAGAAATGCCAAATGACTTATTGTCGAATTCGTTTTTATTCGTTATATTCGAATCAAGTGTCAAAATGCCTGATTGATGATTCACCTTTTCGAGCAATCAGATGCCATTCAAATCAAGTGAAGAACGTATTGGCGGAGTATCATAAAAAAGCGTTTCTCGTTAAGATGTGGACCCTGGTGTGTTCGTGGGTTCTTCACATTAAACCGTTCTTTCTACCCGTCGACCTCCAACACACAACTAATGTCCGTGCCGATTATTCAATCCTAGAGAGATGCAAGAAATGTGGTCATGAAAACTACGCCACAGAGATCCTACATTGTTACGTATGCAGTAAGCACAGTGGACAATGCAACGCCATGTCATCTTACTGGGTATGACAATGACAAGGCTCGACATACATTTTCTATGTAAGAGAGAAAACGAAAGAAAACAAAAACATAGGAAAAAAAATCATATCGAAAGAGGAAAAGGAAAAAATAAAACAAGAAAACAAATATAAATAAGAACTGTCGTACCTCCCCGCAGGGAATGTGGCAGGCACTTGAAAAAACAACAAAAAGCGTAATAAAGAAAAGGAACACCAATCCATTTATAAACAGAGTGAGACTAAGCACCAAGGGAAATAATAGGCTAACCGAAGCGCAAAGCATCCTCCAGGTAGCCGCAGCAGTTTGTGGTACGAGTAGCATAGCCTGGTTCCAATGAGACACACCTGAGTAGGCCGCGCCTGTACCAATTCCCCACCTTTTTGCCGCAGTGGACCACAGTGCAATCTAAACTCCAAACACTGAGGCAACAAGTTCCGTTGACCCTTCGGTGGCTCCAAACTTCCCAAGGTCTTTGGCTACGCATCTATGCCAAGTCTTAGACTGTCCGCCAGGTCTCCGGTTCTCCCCATCAGCCATCGTCCCGAACATTACACGACTGAGTAATCGCTCCTTGCGTTGCCGTCCCACGGCCGCCGCCAAGAAGAGCCGCCGTTTACGGATGGTCGTTACGATGATCTCGCAACGTGTCATCTTGAGGGCCTTCGCGTACGGGAGGGTGGCGTGGTCAGTACGAAGTCGGCGCTGTAAGTCAATTGCGCCCAAACGGACTTGGTGGTGAGCCGTTCGAAGATTGGCAAAGTGTTCCGCTCTGAGGGTCCACGTCACACACCCGTACAACAGGATTTCAATCACCTCGGACTTTGGCATTCGGATCTTCAGACTAAGGGGGGCGGTTGTCCTATCTTACAACTTCGGGCCGAACCGTTTAAGGCATGCTCGCATGAGACGGATCCGTCCGTCGATTTCGAGTGAGAGGTCAGCGTTTCTTGGATAATATCGCCTAGGTATAATAACTGGGCCGATTGTTTATACAGCTGGCCTGCTGCTTCGACGACTAGCGGTGATGCGAGAGTTGTCTGGTCCGGTGTTCGTGGAAGCATTGTCGCTGTCGTTTTTTCCGATGCCATGAGGCCTGCTGCTTTGAAGACAGTCACGATGGCTGTCATCATTTTTGCGAGCCCTTCAGCCGACGTCGAGACAATTCCTGCGTCGTCGGCGTACCACTGCCCATAAAGCCTTTCGCACTCACGCCAACGGCTCCTGCTCCTCTGTTCTGACTACTCCAGCATCACCGAGTTGAACGAAATCCCTTACGATGGCTTCGTCTTGGCTGAAGCGTACTACTACGACGTGTAGCGCAGCAGCGAGGAACACCTTGAACAGTAACGGTGATAGCCCGCAGCCTTGCCGCAGCTCCTGCATAACATCACACTATTCCGAGTGCCCGCCGAAATCCGTATGCACGCGAGCACGTATACCTTCGTGGAAATTGCGGATAATTGTCAGCATCTTGGCTGGTACGTCAAAGCGTGTGATTACCTCCCACACCAGCTCTCGGTCGACGGAGTCGTACGCTTTCTGCAGATCGATGAAGCACACGTACAGGGGGGTGTTCCTCTGTCGTCGGAGCTCTTGCAACCGGCGCACGACGAACAATATATCGATCCGTGATCGTGCAGGTGGAAGCCGCACTCTTCCTCCGGGAGTATTCCCTCGGTCTCGCAGTAGATGCTGAGGCGGGACGCGTCGATTTTCAGCATTACTATCCCTGCGTGGGCAACAAGCGCAATTCCTCGGTAGTTGTTGCAACCAGAGCGGTGCGTTTTGTGAAGGACCTTGATGATCGCGTTTTTCATTGCTAGGGGACTTCTCCTGTTATCCAGACATCGACAAAGATGTTGTGAAAGCACTGGGCGAATGCGGGGTGGTTGATGTTTAGGAGTTCGGCCGGGAGACCATCTGGCCCAGCAGCTTTCCACTTTGACACCCCTTTACGTGATTCCGTCATCTCGTCCATGGGTGGTTAATCTCCGAGCAACGGTATAAGCGGTCGCGGTGGCAAGAGGTCGATAACCGTGAGATCGAGTTTCAGCGATTTCGTGTTCAAGAGGTTGTGATTAAACCCCGACCACCGCTAACGAGTTCGAACCTTATCCTGCCATCCTCGTCTCTAATGAACTGCTCGCTCTTCGTCTTAGTTCCGTCCAATCAGTCCGTACTCTTAAGGTGCTTGTTGATTACCCTCTGGTCGTTACTCGCTAGGAATCGTTCGGTTTCGGCGAGGTACTCTTCGAAGTACGCGTACAGTCCTGCGGCAATCACCTTCTGCAGGTTCGTACACGTAGAACTCAGTGTCTTCCACGCGGTTCTATCCCGCGGGTGGGCACGCAATAATTGTCGTTCATCCTCCCTTGCCTTCCTTGTTAATACGAATGCGGGCAAGGTTTCGGCAGACTCACACCATCCATGTCTGCGGTGGCGACCTGAAGGGGATGTTACCTCATTTTTTTCCGATCGCATCAATAATAGCCGTAGTGAAAACCCCAACCATGCCAAAGGTTTTGCGGGGCTAGATAAACTGGTTAAGAATGGAAACAACCCTCGCGACTACTCGTTCACGACACTTTTCATCCAACATAGAAAGCTGCCTGTCGAACTCTCGGCGTCTTGTCCGCCTTCGTATTTGTCTCTTGGGCGCAAAGTGACAACTAAAAGTCGGACTTTGATATACAAGATGTTGTGATCTGAGTAAGCCTTAGCTGGGTCAGAAGGCTGGGGCACGACTTTAACGTCTTGTACCCAGGGTTGATGGGCTTGGCGGGTTAGGATGTAGTCCATCCGCTTACGGTTATTCGGGCTGGTGCCGTTGTGTGTTTGCGATATCCCACCTTTGCTCGTGCTGAAAAGTGTGTTGACTTGCAATTGGTGGCGAACGACAGGAGTCGTCTGCCGCTATCGTTGCGAACATCACGTCCATGTGCTCCAAGCACCCTACTTTCATCATCATCACACCCTTCCATCCTCTGTCCCGTGCCCGCGTGGGCATCCATCAGTACAAACGGACACTCTTTCGTCGGGATATTTCCACCACGTCCTCCAGCTTCTGCCAAGAAAATCCGTTTCCGTTCGGCGTTTTTGGTAAAATCAGTTGGAGCATACGCAACGACATAGTTAACTGCCTCGCATGTACCAACCAGCTCAAAGCACATGGACATAAGTCGTTCGTCAACGAACTCGTGAGTGTACAGACTTACTGCACATCGATTCCTTGACAGCTAGACCTACTCCGTACAGTCCTTGCTTTGCAGATATTGTTTCCTGGACACACAACAGAAAACACGATACCCTGCCGCACGGAACGTCGTACTGCCGAACCTCCGAGTTGTCTGCAGGTCAATGAAGTCACAGCCGAGTTGATGTCCCTTCGCCAGCACACGCTCCTGATGTCCGTACCCGTTCTTCTCATTTCCAGCCAGGGTACACACATTGCAGATCGCTACCGCCACAAGTGCCTCATTCTGTCTCTTACGAACCTCACGTGCTGCTTCCTTTGCCAGCCAGCGTGGGGCTCGTCCCCGCCTCCTTTTTTCCTTCTTTTGTTTATTTCTCTTTTCTATACGAATGTCGCTCTCCGTTTCGTAGCCCGGTACGCGCCTTGGTTTGCGTTGGCTGGGTGCAGCCAGCCAACGCCGACAGTCTCATCCTTCTTGTCGTGCATGAATACCTACGCTATGGCGAGCCTCTCCTGTCACCCGGCTGCGCACGCAGCGTTCTCTGCTGTGGTGATGTACCCGTCCCGCCTGAGGGATGAACTCCTCGGCGTCGGGGTTGAGAAGAAAAAACATCGGCACCACCCCACGCCTTCAGGGTGAGCACGTCACCAGCCGGACCGCGCAAGGTTTCCCCTCTGTCCGGCCCGAGGCTCGAAGCTCGTGTGATTGTCGCTAGGCCGTTGCAGGTCCTGGCGGACATCCTCGGCCCACCCCAAGGACGGGCAGGCCGGGGTGTGGTACAAGGTGTGACGTGATCTCATGGAATAAAGCACGACCTTGCCTTTCTATATATGTACTGAAGTATACAGCTGTACATCAGTACCGTACGCCTTCCGCCTGACAGTATATGTATATGTATAACATGCATTATTGTTTTTTAGGCATGCTGCTCTTTGGCGGCCGAGGGTTCCTTCTCGCACTTTCGGCTGCGGGGCAAGCAAGGGGGCCGTGGGTACATTACGATGCATGTCTGGATCTCGGTCTAGCACCGTGGCGGTGCTCGGTGCATTGAACGTCGCTGAATTGGCCCCAAAAAACAAGGGATCGCCTTCCGCCTCGCCGAGCCGAGTAGGTGACATGGAAAACCCTACATTGTTTTTGCCGTTTTCGGCAAAAATCCCGCCACCAATGGGACAGTTATTCCCATTTCTCGCCACCCCTTGCTGTACAAATGTTTTCAACCTTATAGCAGAAGAAAAAGAAGTAGCAGCAGCACAACAGCAGCAGCAACAACAGCATACAGCAGCAAGATCACACATCTGTCGGCCGCTGCATCTTTTGCACCAAGCCCTTTCACGGGTGGTGTACACCTAACACCGAGCACATTCGTGACCACAAAACTGCCTCCCTTGATCCGTCTACTGTACCTTGGATATTTTTTTAATTCTTTGTATTGTCATACCGAGCTACTGTAGTTGTCCAGTCGCACGCTCTCAGCAGTAGCGGGTAATGGCAACCGGCAAGAGCAACGGAGCCAAGCCCATACCGCCTCCTGTCTCGCTGTACTGTTGTGTCTCGGTGTGGCACCTAGCACGACCCACACTGCCTGGATGGTATCCTATTTGTATAACTAATATATCGGGACACGTGATACGACAGCCACTTCCAACATCGAAGCATTTTCTCTGCAGAATTTTCTCTGCATTGAAAATTTCAATAATTTTGAAATCGCCCGCGTCATTCCACTTTTTGGGTTTTGATCAATCCCATCAGCACCGGCAGCATCAGATACAGCAGCAACAGTACACGTCTTTCGAGCGTGATACTTGTTTCGCCCATTGACGTAAACCACGCATCTGGCTCCCTCGGTCCGTCTACCTCGGGCTAATTAGTACGAGGTACCTACTACAACAGTTGTATATGCTTAAGTATCATACCTAGTACCTAGCAAGTTGTCCAGTCGCACACTCTCAGCAGTAGGTAGTCGCACCGGGCAAGAGCCACAAAGCCTCGTTCTGCCGCCCGTCTCTCTCTCTACCCCCTCCGTCTCGGTGTGATTCCTGTATAGTCATAGTAGTTATTGTAGTAGTACAGCAGCAGCAGTTGCTGTAGTGGTAGTAGTATTAATAGTTGCACTATTAATAGCAGTAGTATGACATGTAGTAGTGGTATTTCGGGGGTCCATAGTTAACAGGACCTATGGCATACATAAAAAACTATATATTTGGGTAATTTTACTAACAATATTTGGTCCTGTTTACTATGGTCCCCCGTAATAGTACAGTAGTAGTAGTTGTAGTAGTAGTAGCAGCAGCAGTAGTGTAGGAGTGGTGCTGCTGTTGCCACGAGTCTGTTGCTGTAACCACGAGAGATTTACTGCTTTTAACAGTCACTAGCTGAAACGTAGAGACAAACATTTCATGACAAGTACATACAGAGCGTTCGACAGACACCGTTTAATCTTGAATTAAAAAGTGTCGTCAACGAATATTCGCCAGAGTCGTTCACACTGTCAACTGGCATATCCAGACACGCAGCACGCAGCGTGTGGTCGAGGGTTTCACCACAGCTGTATTCGATGCGGTCGAAAAGGAGGTATCACCACCTCCACGTATCCACCGCATATGTGGGTTGTGTGAGAGGCGATTTACGATAGAAGTTCACTCTACATGTTCTGAGGCTCCTCACGTGAATATTGGAGATGTTATTTGACAGTATAGCTAAAAACCAAGACTTATCACAGTGACTGAAAATCGTGACGGGACGGGACGGGACAGATTTGACTCATTTGGCAGGGAAAAAAAATGAAAACGGGACGGTAAAATGAGGACATAAATAGTTGGCGGGACGGGACGGGACGGGACAGCGGGCGCCAAATTTCTCGACGGGACGGGACGGTAAATATTTTTCCCCTCGGCGGGACGGGACGGTAAATATTTTTTTCTGGTCAATATTTCTTTCCTCGGCGGGACGGGACGGTAATTATTTTTTCCCACGGCGGGACGGGACGGTAATTTTCTTTTTCTTCGGCGGAGCGGGACGGTAAATATATATTTTTTCTTTCCCGCCGCACGGTCGGCGCGGTTGTACGTGAAAATTCCCGCACACTGCTGGTTCCGCGAAGGGAGCCGTCCCGACGCAGACGTTTTCTTCTCGACCCGCGCAGCCCGAGCCCCGAGAAGTGCTGCCACTATATACACGGACGACGTCTTCTGATTTCTTCCACCCCTGCCCCAAGCACTGTTGTTGGGTTGCCAGCTAATGTGGGCTGTTCTGACAGATGGTTGTGCTTGCGCTGTGTTACTGGTGGTTGTGGAGGTGGAGGTGGTGGCGGCGGCGGTGGTGATTCTAGTGCCGCTGCTGGTCGGTCGACCCCGCCCGTGAGATAGGCATCCATCCATGGCGTCCGTGCTGGTCACACCAAAGATGTTAGGAAACAGCACTTTCACCCCTTGACAGACAGCAACTTTATATTGACATTGACATGCTTTGACTGACACCAAACAACTAGGTTTCAATGGGTAACACTCGGCCCTACATCCTTGACAGGGCACCTTTTGCGTCCCGCTTGATGGCATGTCTCCTGAAATATTTTTGGGCCACACCAGTACTGGTGTGATCGTGAATTGAGTGGTCTCTGCTGTTTGTGTGTGGTGGCGAGCCTGTGGCAGGTGTTGTGTTATGATACTCTGCTTTCAGTTGCGAGTGGAAATATCAAGTATGAAGGTTCTTTCAAAGGAATGGAAAAAAAAAACACCAGGTACACACTTACCACTGTACTTGGTAGTAATTTTCATTCTTTTTCGTAGATGGTCATATTTGTACCTTCATTTGAAAGTATAAAAAAAAAAATCACCAACCTGCTGCTGATCAACACCATCAGCATAGCTTTTTCTAGCAGAAGTAAATGCATAAATGAATATGGTGGCCAGCAATTTCATACCACTGACGAGACCAGAGGTAATATATAATAAGCAAGAAGATGAAAATACCTAATCTATCCAGTCTATGAGTTCGACTGATAAATATGATAAATATATAATTGAATAGTTGATACCCAATATTGCCAGCTGGGTAATACGCTTACTACTATTATATACGTATTTCATTGATAGATGGGAGTTGTGCACAATTTATTGTAACACATGTATTTATATAGGAATTACTATTGAAGCTTGGTACAACTCAAAATTTATTGATTAATTTCGTAATTCGTGGTGGAAATGGATGGGAACAGACGACCACGAATGTTTCTTGTAGGGGAAGAGGCAAGTTATGTCCGCCAGAAGCGGTGCCACGACGGGACGGAACGATAAGTTCCGGCGGGAGAGATTTTATAGGCGGGACGGGACGGTAATTTTTCGGTGTCACGGCGGGACGGGACGGTAATTGGTGGATGTCACGGCGGGACGGGACGGTAATTTTTGGGTCCCACGGCGGGACGGGACGGTAATTGTTCGGTGTCACGGCGGGACGGGACGGTAATGTCCAACGGGAGAGATTTTATAGGCGGGACGGGACGGTAAGTGACGACGGTCAGGGATTTTGTCGGCGGGACGGGACGGGACTGGACGGCGGGACCATTTTGACGGCGGTTTTACCGTCCCGTCCCGCCGTTACCGCCGTTACCGTCCCGCCGAAGTTACCGTGATAAGCCTTGTAAATTTTGTCGTCACTGGATAACACGGAATAATCAGGTAATATACGGTAAAAAGAATCCATAAAAGATCGATTTTGGATGTGTCATTACCTGACGAACGTTGTCACAGGCAGTAGTGGGTACGGGTTTATCATCACCCGACGAACGTCGTCGTCGGAGATATATGTATCTGTTGAAGATCATCAAGATTGGAACAACAAACAGGAGCGTTTGCACTTGTTTACTCTACTTTTGCTCACCATCATCAGCTTCCAACTGAGCACATGAACCAACACTGTGGCTTGGGGTCACCACACCATCTTCTTGTTCTCTTCTAATGAAGCTTCTCGTACAAGTCACCTAACAGTGGCCATACGTTTGCCTCAACGTTTTGACTATGTATTGACCGGCCATCGGCAATCGAGTCTGGGCGTACACACCAGCTACGAGCTGGTACACACGCCAACCGCCATACCTAATAGGTTAACTATCCTCGGAACGCGTAAACGCGGCAAGCTGCTTGCAACGGTGGCCCAAGACGGCCATCCTGAACAGCTACTGGCTCGGTATACAGCACGGGGAGGACTGGACTTTTTCAAGATCAAGAAACCTGCTGCTACGTACGAAAACGGGAGCTCCTTCCACGACGAGAGGAACCAAACATCGAAGGTCTACGTACTTCGTTAAAACGTGAGTGACACGTGGCACGGACACCGCGTGCTTCTAAGAGGGTCCTGCGTAAGGCATTCTACTACTGCCGTAGTCAAAATGCTGTAACTACGATAAAGATGCCCACAGAGCACCACCGCGTAAGAATCTGTGAAAATCTCACCTGCTCCCCTTTGTCTTTTTATAGACGAGGACCAATAATCTCAAGCAAAACTCTAGTGTAATCGCTGTACGCTGCTCAACAGCAACTCCACATCACAACCCAGCACGCCTGAAAGTTAGGAGCTCTGCTGAACGTAGTCCATTTCGTGGATCGTAAGCCTCAGTCACTCTGAGCAACAGCGATGTAGAAGTTAACTCCCGATAAGTACCCTGCTATCTGTTAAAGGAGCGCTGAACTTCGAATTTCCAAGAGGGCGTCGGCTCCAGTGAGATGTTGATTTTAGTCGTCACAACAGTGGGACAGAAGCAAACTCCCGACAAGCCTGATAGCTCTCTGTTAAAAGAGTCCCTGACTTCACCATTTTCTGACAGGACCTTCCATTGTGAGGGAGCCTAGAAAATACAAAACCTCGATCAACACGTCGAGTAAGATTCTGCTGTACGCTGTCAAGGACAACTTCGCCACAACCCACAGTACCGCTGGGGTGAAGGAGCTCTGTCTAGTGCAGTCCATTTCGTGGATCATAAGCCTCAGTCACTCTGAGCAACAGCGCCATAGAAGTTAACCCCCGATAAGCATTCTGCTATCTGTTAAAGGAGCGCTGAACTTCTATAAATTTCCAAGAGGACCGTCGGCCACGGAGAGATTGCTTGAAAGTCTTTACTACGGCGGCATAGAATCTAACTCCCGATAGGCATTCTGCTATCTGTTAGAGGAGCGCTGAACTTCGACAAATTTTCAAGAGGGTTGTCGGCCCCAGAGAGATTACATTTTCGTTACTACAGCGGCTTAGAAGTTAACTCCCGACAAGTATTCTGATATCTGTCAAAGGAGCGCTTAACTTCGATAAATTTCCAAGAGAGTCGTCGGCCCCAGAGTGATGTTTTTTTCGCAGTCGTCAGTAGCACTTCACGTAAGTCTGTGACCCCACACGACTGTTGGAACGAGAACTATTTTTCAACAGTTTCTGCGAGGAGGATACGACAAGTTATTCACACAACAGCAGTACTGGTACCTACAGTAGTACTACTAACACTGTACCTGAGTGCACTACTCGTACTGCTGTGGAATCATACAAGTACGACACCAACTTCAAACGTAAAAGTGAGCGGTATCAGTTACACTGCGCGCATCCAGAGGGTCCCGCATAGATGGGCGTCTGCTATCAACTGCTACCGTACTACTGCAGTCAGGACTGTTTCATCTGTGCGAGATGCCCAGCGAGCATCACTGCGTTGTTGAAGGTGTGTGTACATCTCACCTCGTGCCATATTTCCTTTACGAAGCTAGTGTGGACTCCAAAATCTTGACCCAAAGTCGAGTATTGTACTGCTTTATCATACATACTTACATACGTCAAATTAAAAGCCTCGAGATCCCCGAGCAATGTGCGGCAGCCACTCCAAGAGATATTGCTGTACATACGGTACTACTGGTGTAGTATCATACAAGACCGCCTGGCCAAGTACTACTCATCATCATGGGGGACTTAGCTTTCAACAACAACAGCGGCAACCTCGCCAATGCTATCAAACGACTGACAAAGTCCGACGGCGGCAAGCAAGGGAATTTTCGCGATTGGCGCAAGAGGCAGGCGGCAGTGCTCAACGTCGCGCGCCGAGATTTTGCAAGCCTGATCAAAGGGAAACCCCGACCAACCGAAAAACGACCGGCACGGGAGCTCAGGCTTCTTATGACAGGGCGAACGAAGACTCGACTTGTACGTGCGGGGATGGTCCGCGGGCTCTTCAAGAACTAGTCAACAAGGAATCTTCCCCAAGATCAACGCAGGATCTAACGATGAAGTGGTGTTCTGTACACAAGACTACATCTCACGACGACTCGGAACGTTACCCGCCGCAAAGTAACGGCGCTGTACTGAGCGCGATATCACCTCTGGTCAACGACGAGGAGAAACGGTCCGCAAGCAACTTTCTGGAAGAGGGCACGTCATCGACAAGAACAGCCGGAGCATCATCGACGGGAGCTGGAGTATCCTTACTACTAGGGGCCGGAACACAATCACCAAGGACTAAAGATTCCTCATCAGGGACCGGAACGCCATCAGAGACTGGAACACTACCGCAACAAGCTGGGGTGTCGTCATTATAAATAGGATCTACATCTTCTTTTTCACCCTGAGGCGCATCTGCTGCTTCGCCCGGGGTTGAATCTTCCACTCTGGCTGGAGTCACACTGGATGCACCGCATCACGAGACCGCCAGTACGGTACACAATCCAAGCGTCGAGGAGACCTTCGACAGCATGCACGCCAAGAGGGCATCGGGGGAAGACCCCCCGGACACCTGTGTGGATTTCGCCTACACCAATAGAGACCCTTTTCGGGTCTCGGGGGAGGAAAACTGGGTGATCGAATCCCCACCAAGACACTACGATGCCATTCATTCCCCTGAGCAGCATCACCCGGGATCGTCAGATCATCGACATCTGGGGTCATCAGAGCATCAGCATCTATCTGGGATAATCGTGGCAACATCATCTGGGATCATCGGGGCATCAGCGTCTGGGATCACTGGAGCATGCACGTCTGGGATCACTGGATCAACATCATCTGGGATCACCAGAACATCGGTTGGATCATCACCTGGCGGATGGATCATCGTCTGGCATCACCGGAGTATCAGCTGAGGCGTCACCGCCTGCTTCACCAGGGGTCGTGTCAGCTGCTCGAGAGCTGTGTCTGACTCGTGCCTCCACACGAGCTGAGCCCAAAACAGAGAACACAGAGACAAACCGTCAGCTGAAGGTGGTCCACGCGCTCACGATAGCGGAGGGACAACCACGGGCAAACCCCGGGACAGGATCTGCGGCATCGACACCGGACGATCAAGAGCCACTGGTGACTACGGCCTTCGTGTACAACTGCAAGCCAACTTCAGGAATCCGCTTCTTGCTGGACAGAGAGCCCATCATAATCGGGACCAAGACGCATACACTGACTGCTTAGTTAACAGTAGAGGCGGAGCTGAGACGACCATTAGTTTTGAGGGAAAGGACAAGACTACCTCTCCAACTTCAACACAAGTTGAGCCTCAAGCCACTGTAAGCGTGAACTGTATTGTCTCCCTTACCGAAGCTGGGGGTTGTCGCATGTTCAATTTGCACGGGGCGGAGAAGAATTGTTTTTCTTTGGGTCAACGAACTGATCACTGGAATTTTGCATGCATTGGTAGCGTATCCCGTCCATCTTCCCTACAGTGCAGTACAATAACCGGTGTTGTGAAAGATTAAAAAGATAAATCACAGTCAGTACCAAGTAAGGGTGCATTATAACCAAGTCGAATCATTAGGTTCGAATGTGTAGTTGAAAATACTACATCATCTCAGGAACTTCAGGATGTATAGAAGGAGAACTTTCCACGTAGATAAGTCCAAATAGGAAATTAGCATACACGAGGGGGATGTCTCTCTGATAACAGTATGTCTTGTTACAGTGTTAAGCTGGAAGTATAAAAAAACATGTTCCATTGTTTTGTGGGCGGCAGGAACGTTAACAGCTTGTTCACTCCTATTCTTGTAGCGGAATGATGAACAAATTCACTGTTTTAGCCTACTACACACATTTATTTAGTATTCCTTTATCGTTTAACTGACTGGAATGTAGTTCACGATTGTATGATTCTTGGACTGATAGCTAAGCTTGCATAACATGTGCAGAAAAGTAGCAGAGCTGGATATTTTACATCTGCTTGTTTTGTGTAACCCCTCGGGTATTCTAGCAGAATGAGTTAGCTCTCAGTAGTTTAAGTTGAATACTTTCACCGCGACAATTATGCCCTTGTTGCATGCACTTTTCTAAGTATGGCATGTGGCGCAGAAGTCGTACAAATTGTTTTGTTTGCCTGGGACTACCAGCATGAAACGAGTTATCGCAACGAGAGGTCGTATTGGAGATGTTACTTGACAGTAGCTATCATTTTGTCGTCACTGGATAACACGGAATAATCAGGTAATATACGGTAAAAGCAATGCTTAAAGATCGATTTTGGGTGTGTCATTACCTGAAACACGTTGTCATAGGCCGTAGTCGGGTACGTGTGTATCATCACCTGACGATCGTCGTCGTCGGAGATATATGTATCAGTTGAAGATCGTCAAGATTGAAACTAAAAATAGGAGCGTTTGCACGCCCACTTGTTTACTCTACTTTTGCTCACCACCATCAGCTTCCAGCTGAGCAAATGAATCAACACTGTGGCTTGGGGTCACCACACCATCTTCTTCTACTCCTAATGAAGTTTCTCGTACAAGTCACCTAACAGTGGCTATACGTTTGGCTCGAACTTGTTGACTGTGTATTGACCGGCCATCGGCAATCGAATCCAGGCGTACACGCCCGCTACGAGCTGGTACACACGCCAACCCCCATACCTAATAGTGAGGAGCTCCATACCTCAGCCGAGAAATGACTTCAGCAAAATTCAAATTGCCTCCCGATATCCTCGTGAATAATCCCATGGCCCAAGCATACAAAAGCGTCATTTTACGAACAAGATTGACATTATTCGGACGATTGGGGGTTAAGGAGCCCCGCTATTCAGACAACATGTTTGCGGAAACGTGCAACCTCTTTTGTAGAACGCGTCGTGAGTCTGCCGATTACCTGACCGCCTTTGTATTTGCATGCGCAGCGAGGGAGGGTGCGCGACCACTCGTGCGTGCCTACTCCCACAGGATAGAACCACGTGGACGACACTGAAATCTTCGTTTGCGAATATGCAGGAGGTAATTAGCGCAGACCTGTATGCGTGTCATGAGGAGTACTTCGCCGAAAACGAACGACTCCTAGCGAATAAGGATCAGATGGGATTTTACGAGCACCTGAAGAGGACGGTGTGATTGGAACGGACTGAAGGCAGGCGCTAGCAGATCATTGGAGGCAAAGATTGCACATGGTTGCGGAATAGGATGTGGGTAAATTCGTGAACGATTCGCGGGATTTTACACAAAAAATGCTGAACACGAAATCGCTGAAACTGCGATCCCACGATCATCGACCTCTTGCCACCGTGACCGCGAAGACTGTCGCTCGGACGGAATCATCAGAGGACGAGATGACCGGAAGACGTGAGACAACGTCAAGTTGGAAAGCCGATCGGCTAGATGGACTCCTGGCCAAACTCCTAAATCTCGAACACCCCGCATTCGCTCATTGCTTTCATATCATCCTTTTCAACGTTTGGGTAGCAGGATACATCCCCCAACAATGGAAATATGCGATCATCGAGGTATTTCACAAAAATGATCACTACACTGTTTTCAACATCTACACCGAGATTTTGCTCGTTGCCCACGCAGGTAAAATGTTGAAAATCGTCTCGTCTCGCCTAAGCAACTACTGTAAGACCGACGCGTTACTGCCGGGGGAAGGGTGCTGCTTCCGCCCCGCGCGATCAACTATCAATATCTTGTTCGTCGTGCGCCGGTTGCACAACCTCGGACGACAGTGGAGAACCTCCCTGTACGTGTAGGTCATCGATCTGCAGAAGCGTACGACTCTGTCGACCGAGAGCTTCTGTGGCAGGCACTCACACTCTCTGCCGTACCAACCGGAAGCGAGCACAGACAATGCTTCTGGGTGCACCAACACAGACCAGCTTCGTCCCGCCGCTCGTCAAGGACGCAGCAGGCCAAAGATGTCAACAAACGTCCCAGTTCATACACTTACGCAGCCTTACCCACGCAAACGCTGACCCCTCTCACGAAATCGACTGACGGATCCGTCTCATGCGAGCATGCGTCAAAGGGTTCGGTCCGGAGTTGTATGACAAGACGACGAGCCCCACTTAACCTGAACGTTCAAATGCTGAAGACCGAGGTGATTCAGACCCAGCGGTACCGGTGTGACGTGGACCCTCTGATCGAACAACGTTGGCAAACTTCGAACTATTCACGAAGTCGTTTGGTAAGTTCTAGAGCCCACTTCGCACGGACCACGTTACTCTCTCGTTCGCGAAGGCCCTCATCATGACACGTTGCCAACGCCTTGAAACGAACATCCGTAAAACGCTGCTCATTTACTTGCGGACAGCAAAGCAAGATATTGCCTAGCCGGGTAATGTTCGGAAACGATATCTGTCGGAAAGAACCCGAGACCTGGCAGACAGTTTAAGACTTTCAAAGATGCCTAGTCGAACACATTAGGAAGGTTCGAGCCACCAAAGGATAAAAGGAGCTCTCCCCCTTGGGGTATGGACTTGAGACCGGGCGGTGGTCCACTGCAGCGAAAAGGCGGGAATGTGATACCGGGGGATCTTTGAAACAGCCTAATAGGTCTTGATGAGGTGGCTCGAGGATGAGGAACTGCTGAGTAGGCAGCGCCGCGAATCCGCCGTGGGTGGCACCCAAGACAACGGAGGAAGGGGAGGCAGCAGGAGGAGAAAATATTACCAAGAGAATGTAGTAGGGGGGTCAACGCGAGGGATAGAACTGAAACCGCGGTGAAAGGATAAAGGAGACGGTAGTCAGGGTAGCAGGGCACCAGGCGGACTTTATGGTATAAGTAGAGCTGGTGTATGCTACCCCTGCCGCCAACTGCCGTAGCTGCTGTAGTTCGGACGTGGTCTTCGTTCTTCATTTTCAATTCTGCGGTTTAATCCTCTGTGGTATTCGTTATGTAACTTTCAACATTATTTCCTCTTGTCCTTATGACATATGGATTGAGGCGGGGGTGGATGACGAGCCTGCTTCGATTGTTTCCTACTGTAAGATGCATACTCTCCGGGGGTGGAGCATAATTGGCGAAAGAAAGAGATGGCAGACAGGGTAGCACGTTACCAGACCGGCTAGTACGAAACACCTGTCTTTACCAGTGTTACTCGTACCACAATTTGCTGCGGCTACCGGGTCGGTGATATTTGTTTTTGTTCTCCGGCTTCCGTGTTATTTCGCTTGGCTCTTAGTCTTCTCTTTGCTCAAATGTAATGTGGTGGTGCAGCTTCATTTGCTCGCTCAATAGTTTCTGCCACATCCTCTGCGGGGGGAACCGACTGTTGTGGTTTCATTTTTTTGTCTTCCGATTTGTTTTGTTTTGTTCTGTTTTCCTTGTGTTTCTTTCATGGCATGTGTATATGGTGCCTGTCGTATCCAATATGGCATAGCATTGCATTGTCTACTCTGCTTATTTTTTTTCCGCTTAACAATGCGAATGTAGTAACACTGCTGTGTCGTAGTTTGGTGCCCACATAGCTTTTCTCTCTGGGAATTGAAATATCGGCACGGACACTGGTTGTGCTGGATATCGACGGGTAGTAAGAACGGTTTAGTGTGGAAACATGCACAAAAAAATGTGGTTTGAGAAACATTCACACACAGTCTCCAACCGGTACCTTGAGACACTGTCAGCCGTCTTCTTCGTCGAATGCGTTGCTACCCCGTCGTGCTTCCCCAACCGTGGCTCACCCCCGCAGAAGATGCGTTAGCGCCAGGCATAGAAACATGAATCATGCGTCTGTACAAACCATACGTAATGATCGTACTGCATGCGTATGTATTAGAAAACAATCATTTCTGGAAACCTTGTACATGTGTAAGGATACATGTATAACTATTTTCCAACAGTAATACCTGGTACTATTCATATACCTCGATGTATGACGATGGTCAAGTGTACCGGTTCAGTCGTGGCCGTCTAAAACCGGACAAATCGATCAAGTACATGTTAAATAACAAACAGCACTACGAAGTGAAAGGCCGCATTGAATATCTCGACGAGCGTCGACCATCTATTGAGCACTCGAGACGACAAAACACGGCAGCAAACCGGATTCCGCCCCTGCCCAAGTACAATGGCGATCCAATCGATGGGCTCAAAATTGGTCACAAATAATGGACCCATCGACGATATGGAAATGTCTCGGAATTTGTATCGCAACGAGGTCAATTCTTGTTATCGCTCCTGAAACCTCGTGAGCTTTACGAGTTGGTCGTGAAATTCTTCAGAGTATGCCGGGAACCACCGGGCCGACACCAGCCCCTCCAGCAGGCGCGACTGTCGCGATCGCGTCGGCCCCGAGCCGGCGCCTCCCGGCCGAATCGAGTCAGAGGAGGACTGACGCTAGCGAGCCACTACTGTCTCCAGAGTTCAAAAAGGATTTTGCTGCGTGTGTAGAAAAGGACTGAGTCAATGTTAACGAAGTTCGGGTGAGACAACTCTGGCCCTGACGAGTGGTCAACTACAAATACAATCCAAAGAGGCACAACGAAGTATGGGCGGGACCACAGGCCGGCGCAGGAGGCCTCATCCAATCCAATACGTAACATATACTTTAAATGATCTACGGTAGGGAGACAGAATACAACAGTAAAATGGCGATCCAATCGATGGGCTCAAAACTCGGGGACAAATAATGGAACCATCGATGGTATCGAAATGTCTCGGAATTTGTATCGCAACGAGGTCACTTCTTCTTTTCGCTCCCGAAACCTCGGGAGTAGAGTTGGTCGCAACATTTCGTGAGACCATCCCGCCCACCCGGCAGTAGGATTAGGGTTAGGGTTAGCGTTAGATTCTTGAGACCATCCCACCCTAACCCTAAACCTAACCGTAACCCGGAAGTACTAACTCCGTGCAGAGTACGTGATACGCTACTCTACTCCGCGCGGGAGAAACCTCATCCAATCGAATACTTGCATTAAATGATCTACGGTAGAGAGACATAATACAACAGGCAAACAAATGGAAGCTTTTCATCTTTTGTAAAGAGTCGTGGTTAGACTGGCAGTCCGTCAAACCAGTCTTGGGACATCATGATGATGTTCTTAAAGAATAACAGGAAACATCGATGTTTTTCCCCTGTTCTGATGAACAAAACCTCTACAAGAACACTTAAGCTGCACCAATTATAACCGAATAAACGTAGAAACGGAGACATGCTCCGGGATTACGGGCGAAAACTTACGTTGTGTCGTCCTATAATAGAATTTTTTTTTTCGCCCTAAAATCGCCTACGGGAAACCCTATTAGTAGGAATTTCAGCACTTCGAGGCCCACTACAACTAGTGGTGCAGGTGTATTTCATATAGTTCAGCCAAGAAAATGTACGGCAGCGTATTGTCAATAAAATTCTGTTTCTCAATATCAATAATTATGTTTCGCACAATGAAAGATGGACTTAACTCGTTTCGTACTGCACCGTACACAAGCGTGTATCTTGGCCCGATATCAAATGTAAATAATGTGTCCTGACACAGGAGTGCAATCCTAAAGCAGTCCAAAGGGTGGGACATATGTTTAGTTTGCTTTTCTGATTAATCCTGATTCGTTTCTTCCTGGAGGATAGCACGCGGGAATATTATTTTCACAAACACCCGTGTCTCCGCCAAAACAGCACGCACCACCAGGGGACTTATGGGGTAAAGGTATGCCAGTTTTGAATTCAAATATTGCGATCTACAGAACCCCACGGAGGGAAGTAAACGTACGCTGCCATCACATATCAAGTTGATCCTGATATTATGAGGGTGGGTCGTTTGCCCTAGCCAGGGAAAAATCGTTTGCGCCCGAACTCGCGTCTCGGTATGAGCCAATAAAATACTTTTGGACGCATGAAGGACGTGGGCCGGCCTCTATCCTCCGGCGTCAATCGTCTTCGATGCATATCAAAAGGATACTATTCGAAAGACGTGGCCGGATCTGTTTCACGACTAGAGAGCTCCGCTCCGTCCTCGGCTTGTCCCCTTTTGACGCGCATCTACCGTTTTCGTACCAAGTTAGCAAACCTATTCTTGACACCATCCGACATACGGAGCCCGATCGCTTCGCCAGGGGTCCGAAACTACAGTAGGGGTATATGGTTAGGCCAGTGTTAGTTCCCGACGGGAATCCGCCGGTCACAACCATCTTCGGCCGGCAAACATCGTCGTAACTTGGTCGCCGATATCCGTGTTCGAATCTACGTAACCATATCGATTCAGTCCAACGAGTACGACAATTTCCGTACTACCCCGGCCACGGCCTCCAACCATAGCCACCGCCCTGCAGTAAACGGAGCTGAATAGACAACAATCAAAGTGCATGGTGCTATTTCTGAAGGGAAAGAACGCACTGTCCGGTTGCCTGTCTTGCGTTGTGTACTTGCCGCGGTCTCTTTGTTGATGGGTTACATATGTTGTTGAGGCGTCGAACATACGTATGATCCGAGTATGTATGCGTTTTTCAGGAACATCGTTTCAATCTATGTTATGAAAATCATTTTAGATTCAGCATGGTTTTCGTAGATCGCAGAAACGACAACTAATTGCAGGTTTTATCTCCAAGTACAGACGGTGCGGTGGCCGGCTCGTAAAGGCACGTGCTCGTGCTTGTACATGCCTCCGGTCCAGGCTTCATTGTCATCTGTCTTCTCCTTTTTGCGGACCCTTTTCCTCACAGATGAACGTGATACAACGGAGACAATATGATGATATCAGCGTAGTCTCCTTTTGTCTGTAGTGATCTTGGCAGCACATCACGAGCCTGGCGCAGCAGCAGCAGCAGCAGCACTTTCGACGTTTGCATGTAGTGTGCGTGGTCACCCACGTTGAATATAAAGATCACTCAGAAACGATTCCTGACTTTTCTCGTGATAAAATAAGACAATATTATATATCTCAGCGAAGTTATCAAGGGACGTTGCCGAAGTCCCACAGACCAACGTTTGAAAAATATGTGCCCTCTTTGATGCGTAACGGGACTCCTCCTGCATTTTGTGACCTTTGTGGTGATCGGATAGGAGATACTTGGTACATAAATGCAACCAAAACTGCTACAAACCTTAATGTTAGGCTGCTGTTGCGTAAATATTCATGAATGTAAGCGAAGAATCTGAATGGTTGCCTGTATGAGTTAGTTTGGGCTAAACAACTTGGGAATAGTACATGATGTCGTTTTGCTCCTTAAAACCGATATGGTGATCCGCTGCTATCTTGTCGACAGTTTTCATCCTATAGTGCGGCGTAGAAGAGTGGTTATACCCTATCAGACGTGCCTCCGCCCCATCGGCGAATCAGCCCCAGCGTAGGGAAACAATCGTGCTAACCCTCTCTTCTGCGGCAGTTTCTCCGACGATTAAAACACACTAGAGTAGCATGTCTCGTACGTACATACATATCTTCATGTGGACGATCACTGATTTCATCCCCTGAACACTTTTGATGTAAAGAGTATCCCAATGTAATGATAATTTGTGCCCGTGGGGAGGGACTGGGGAGTCTCTGATCGTCTCTTTGCTCATACCGCTTCTATAGGAAGTATGCTAATGTGCTCGCCAACCATTTCCATCGTATAGTCTCCCGACCCTACGCACGCTACCCCTGAAGGGCCTCTCAATACTCCTTTCGAGCCCGAAGAGAAGAAATCAGTCGCCTCTGACCCAGGCAACATAAGGTAGAGTGCCTTGTAGCACGCCGCCCCGTTTACCTGTGATCTTCGTTCTCACCACATGTTCACTCCGTGAGGGAAGGTTCCGAAACCTTCGACTTGGCTGACACATAGCTTAAATCGGTCCTCTACAGTTTCCCGTCATGCCTATACGTGTGGAATATGTAGACACGCGCTCTTGAGATTTTCATTGCTGTTATGTAGTGCATTTTCCGGACAAATGTGTCCAGCATAGCGAACAATATCAGATTCGTCTTCAAGGTCGCCTTCGTGAACGCCCCAGACTTTGGGAACTTGTCCTGTAGTACATCCATTGACATATGCCGGAATAACATACTCTCACGAAGTATACCAGACGCGTATTGGGAACCACAAAAAATTACCGACATGACGTATACTACTATGTGCAACGCCCTACCCCTACCCCTGACAATAATTCAGACTAGAGAAAGTTAACGAACGGAATAAAACCCGAGGCACACGGGACACTCTTGCTGACGTCAAGAACTGGAGTTGGGGGCTGGGAAATAGCGATCGCCATAACGATCGAAGAAAACAGTCAACATAGTTTGGTCCTGCAACCGCTAAGGGGGAGAGGCAGACTAATGGGAGTGCCGAAACTGTAACAGGGGAAGGACATTAGACGCGGGTTGGAAAAAGGTCCATGGTGGCAGCGATAGGGCTCGTGGGGAAGGCATCACTGGCAGTGAGGGCGACGATAGGAAGGAGACTTGTTTTTGGCCGATATCCCCTAAACCATGGACGAAACCGTGACCGAAGCGGGAGCTCGGGGACACTAGCGAACAACAGGGTTGGAAGCTAAACGTTTTAAGGCTGCTATCGGCCTCATTATCTTGGCCGAAATGGCCAACAAGGCAACCACAACATTATGTTACCACGTTGAGCGTGTTCAAGAATTCGCGTAGGGGTCTTGCAGTCACACACGTTCGTATGGATATCCCTTCAAAACTGAGGTAGGGAAATTAGGTTTTACTCCACGTCCGCAAGGCGAACGAAAAAACTAGGTGGGTACGGAAACACACACACGTCTGGAAATCCTATTCGCACTCGAAGTTCAATCTCCGTTTCTGGTTGATGCATATACAAGCGGCATGTGTCGCGTGCTACACGCGAAATCCAACATATACGCAATTGCCTACATTCGCTTTGATTTCTCGTTCCAACGTTCGGCAGGGCACGAAGGCAGCGGTCCCATTATGTATCCCTATCGGAGGTGTCGTCGATGCGTCCTAGAGTTGCGACGTTTTCTAACTGCATACGACTGCTGGTATCGGAAACCATTGTAAGGTCACTTTGTCACCACTCCAACCTTGCGAGTAATGAGATATTGTTTCGATTAAATTTAGTCCCATCTGCTCACACCGCTTTGACACGGTAGCACAATCACGTGGGAACGACCAACACACTGGCCCGACGGACGATCCGACCTTAAATATGTAATGCAAGATCTATCCACGACGAACGTGCCTTGTCTCTCCGTTGTCCATACAGCATGGAACTGCAGGCTATGGCCATGCTGGCGTTCGGGTTGATCACATGCTTCATGTCTGGAGCCGATTCAGCCCCATGCCCTTCGGATACCGTCGAATTACACATCAATTCCACCGCCGACGTACGAAAACTGGCTGATGCACTTTCTTGCGTGGGCGATGGGGTTTTCAACATTATGTGGCATGGCAGTCTGACAATTGATGAGATCATCGAGATCTCCGATGAGAAGAACATTGCTGTTACTGGGGCCGGCTTTGCTTCCTTTCACGGCGAGTTCGGCGACGACATCGTCGCTGGTGCTGTCATCGATGCCAGAAGCGACACTGGCATATTCTCGGTTTCGAACGGGTCCGCTCTCCGCCTTGACAACATGGTGCTCGTGGGTGGGAACTCAGAAAACGGAGGAGCGGTCACCGTTATTTCTTCTAGCGCCTTGATACTATCTGGCTGCACACTTACACGCAACAACGCTTCAAACGGAGGTGAGACGCCTCCACTAGAGTATCACACATAATAGAGGGGCCGCATTGCATGAAGTTGGGGGCTGTTTCAAGCAAAAGGTTCAAACTGTGCCCGCCTCAAAGGACGTATGCGATAGCCGTTTCAATGTGACGTGTTTTGTATTATTTAAACAGTCAAGACCAAACGAAGAGGGTTAACCCCTTTTTTTTTCTTCAGACCCCAGGGCTGACGCTATGGGTGTAGCCGTTTCTCGACCAACCACAGGCCATAAACATGATCAAGAGGAGTCAGGCGTTATCGTAAGGAGGAAACCATGTATGCGTTGCTTTTTTCTGAATTATCCGGTTCCAGGTGTTGGCATACCTGTCTAGCCTTTGAAATAAACATTCGATGAGCTGAATGCGTAGCATCATGATGAGCTGAGTGCGTAGGATCATGACCAAGTCAGATGTATCGCCCAAGATTGATACGTTACTGGACAAAAGTGATCCTTAGGCGACGCTTTGTGTTCTGCACTTTTACTTCACAAACGTTCATGTTTTCACAACAGAGTTTGGAGATTGATCACGATTGTTTGCACGGGTGTTCTTTGTGCCCCTTCCAAGCCCCTGATGAAATATGTATTTTTCGCATATATTTGCCAGCCAGAGTTTTTTTTATCTGCTACAGATCCCAATATCCCCCAAGGCGAAACCATAATATTTCACGCACCCAGAAACCGTCAATTCGGTAAGGGGTTGGCAGGGGTTCCTGACCACTTGTGCGCAACTTCCAGGTCTTTGTTCAATCACCGACGTGGAAATTGGATGCGCAATAAGGTGGGGGTGGTAAGCTTCAACGAGCCTGTAGATACTACCGTAGGCGTAGGTGCCGGCCCTTCCCCCGCAAGGGCACCGGGTCTACAATTTGGAACGTTTGATACAGCAATATATCAGCATGTCATTTCGAAGTATGTGCAGCTGATGACATGTGAGGGCTTTTCTGAATAGCTCTGTCAAAATAGTGGGCCGGATAAGGATGTAGTGGACAAGATAAACCATACGTAGAACATAGGCACGGACTATAGTTGGTTGTTTATGCATTATTAGGTCACAGTAGGCGAAACAAGTGTTCAAGATGTATCCAGTAGGTCAATACAAACAACGACCACAACGCTTGCGGGGTCTCGGCAATAATATTCCAACATCCTAATGATAGGGGGATACTTGACTCTATCGGGTGCTGGACTCAACCGCCAGGGATTAGATTCGTACACATGTGGTAGTGGCAGTAATACTACGGGCGAGGGAGACGTGGAGTCCGGCGACAAATGAAATTTTACATACCTTAGCAACAAAATATACAGCAAACGATGCAGGAATGCCAGATACTGGTTTAGAACTGGCCCTTCCGCCCTAAGGCTGAAGGGGCCATATTGTATAAACAGGCGCACCCGAGACTACGAGGAAGCTACCGTATTAACGGCCGTATCTGAGAACGATTTTACCGTACCTTCCAGATTTTCAAGGTTTTTGCGCTTCAAACATTTTTCGTATTTTGAAAAGTGTTTCTTTATTATTCCAGATATGTGAACTTTACTTCCCTGTTCATTCTCCCTTTGTAGCCTCCGTATCTTGATACA
Source organism: Macrocystis pyrifera (assembly GCA_031763025.1). Lineage (NCBI taxonomy): Eukaryota > Phaeophyceae > Laminariales > Laminariaceae > Macrocystis > Macrocystis pyrifera. The sequence continues at coordinate 12,525,560 of JASSKH010000021.1, forward strand.
TATCTCCAAACGATTCTAAAATTTGAGTAATACAACTGCTTTCTGAAATGGAAAATCGGGACACTAAATTGCCCTAGGCGAGGACTGCACATGTTAGAACATACATGAAATGAGTCTACGCGTTAGGCACACCGGACTCCTTATGTACTGAGGCCCGTCCACGACTGGGGGTGGCAGAAGTACTTGAAGGGCATTTGAGCATCAACTACGATATGCCAACCGTTTATTGTGAGGAGAATGCAAGTAGTCCGGTAGAAAAGCAGGCAGTCAGTAGGATCTGAATTTCGCCTGGAAATACAATTCGCGGTGAGCAGTCCTAGGAAATTGAAACACACATAATATGTATGACTGCGCACTGTCAGCCTCAACCCTACGATAGGTTACTGGAGAATGTCAACATTCCGTGTGGTGTACTCAACCTGTATATGATGGGGTCGTACCCCCGTGCGAGTAGCCGTCAACAGCACACATAGTGGGACTTGTGCCCTCCAAAGCGCAGCCGCCATAAATCCGCCTGCGCAGGCGAATTTTAATAACCTGCCAGAAACAAATGGCACGATATTTCCAGTAGAAACCGGCATAATTATTTGAACATTACCATGAAGCTCACACAGCGCCCAGCGAACGAACACACACCCACACCCACTAGCTCAGCAGCAAGAAGAGGCTCGCACAAGCTTGCAGAGCGGGTGGCCTGAAGTGGCGGCTCTTCAGCGGGCGCGGCTGTTGCTACGGTAGTGCTATTATACCCTGGTTGTTTATTGTACACAGACGTACTCTCGCACACAAGCTCTCACACTAGAGCTACCGTACACAGCACCAAGCAGCAGCAGTAGTATGAGCAGGGGATATAGGAGCGGTACCAACTCCCACGCCCATGTAGCTGCTGCGGCATAGCAGGCCAGGAAAAAACTCCTGCTATAGCTATAGGTACCTACCTCTAGCGAGAGAAGCAACCAGATATAATGTTTTACAGGAAAAGACACTACTCGAGTACGTAACGTACAACGGTATTTTTTACGTCGAAAGTATTACGCGATGTATGTTTTTTTTGGGGGGGGTACTGCGTCACATACCGCTCTGGACACTATTAATAGTGGTTTGGAGTCTATCGAAATTATACGATCATTGTAGAGCAGGGCAAGGGTTGCCCTGCTGTTCCCTAGGTGTTACCATGTATTACAAGGTTGGACGGAGGTATTGAAATTCTCTGACGACATAGATATTTGCTGTTAGTAGGTAGAATTTTACTTGTTTGAAGATGCTGCTGTTGCTACTCTTTATTGTTCCTTGCGTGGGTTTTCGGAAGAAGTAATAGCAGCAGAAGATACCAGGAATGCTTACTACCAGGTACACAATCAATGCTGACCGCCCGACCCGAACCCTAACCCTAACACGAACTCTATGGGGTGGCCTGGGCTTGGATGCGAAAAAGGTACCGCGAGTTGTAGGAATGAAGAAGTCAGTAGTATCACAGTTTTCTTTATTTTTTAACTGGTGTAGAAGGGTAGGTTGTCTGTCGTCCTTTGTTGTAGGTCGCTGTTATTATCGCAACGGCCTTTTTTTTATGAAAAATATGTTCTAACTCTTTCAAGTCTGCCTTGGTCAACATTGTACTTGAGTTATTTTATGAAGCAAATGTAATACAACTTCAGTCGGCCTGTCGGAAGCTATCACCATCGTGCCAGTAGTAGTAGGTACCAGGTATTCTCGGCCAGTTGTCTGTGATCGCGACGACAGCGGCTACTTGTTGTGCGGTTTTGCCATATTTCTCTCTAGTCGCTCATGTATCTGCCGACGATCAAAATCTTCGGCGGGCAAAGCTCGGCAGCGCTAGCTGCAAAAACAAAACTGCCCAGTCAGTGACAGGCAGCAGCTTAGCTGCAGCTCAGGAGAAGCTGCTTCTCCACAGCAGCTAGCTACTTGTTGTGGTGATGGTGCTGTCCCTCTGTGTCGCTCAGGCATCATTTTTTTGCCGTCGCGACAAGCTGAAGAAACATATATATGTCGATCGCGGCCAAAGCTCTCGGCGTCCAAATTCTCGGCGACCAAAGCTCAGCAGCAGCTTCTGAAGCAGTAGCAAGAAGTTAGCTGCAAAAAACGTTCTCCGCCGTCAGCGGCAGGCAGCAACGAAGCCTGTGCTCAAGAGCTGCTCCGCAGGAGCAGCTGCTGCAAAAGTTGAAAGCCCTTAGCTGTGATGCTGCCGTCTCGTGGCTCCTGACGTGTGGCATCGCAACTTTTCGAGCGTTTACAACAGCGGCATCATCAACATCAGACCATACAATTAGCATGCTGTCCGTCGCGGTGCATGATAGTAGATACGGGTATCCTGGGCGCGTTAGTTTGCCTCAACTGCTACTCCACTTTGTCGGGTCCACTGCTGTGTTGTGTACCGATGCGGGTGTCTGCGCTGTGGATCGTTGCGCGGTGCTCATCGCGTTAGTGTATTGCCAATCAATGTATTAATCAATCAGCAGCAACAGAGAGGTGGAAAAGACGATAGACAGATACCTGGTAGATGTTATGTACCCTTAGTACCTGTACAGCAATTATTAATAGTTGTATGATCGCGCTTAATACTACTACTGGTACTGCCGTGCTTCGTACACGAACAGGACGCCAGGCCACGAAAACAGCGACCGCGTTCCTTGCAACCCCCCCTCTACCGGCTAGTAGCCGTCGACACCCGTGACGGCGCCGGGTTCGTCCGCGGTGCCGTGCTCTGACTACGCGCACGGGCACGAAACGAAAAAAAACTTCTTCGGAATATAAGGTACGCTTGACTCGTACCTGGTATGTTCGTATGAACACAAATACAAGAGGGCGCTTGTATTGACGAGCGCGGTTTTTGTTTGCAATACTAAGCTATACCGGGACATTGCTTTTATACCAGAAAACGGTATACCTTTATAGAAAATGTTATATAACTTGGGTTTGGTGTGCCTTGATCACCTCGTTTTACCTTTTCGTACCGTAAACTGGCAAAAATACAATATTGTACCGTTTTTGTAATTTGGCAAGTGAGACGGACGGATATGGATGATTTGCCACAAAACGGTACAGAAAACGTCGTCTAACTTGGGTTTGGTGTACCATGATTTCCTGGCTTGAGCTTTTTGTACCGTAAAATGGCTTAAAATCACTTATGTACCGTTTTTTGTCATGTGGTTCGTTAGGACAAGCAAATAACTTTGCTGTAACATAACTCCAGGTAAACCTAGGGATTAAATAGGGCCAGCTTGGTACTGCTGTACCAACACGAACATCCACACATGGACTTGCTGACGATGATCGAGCATATATATATATATACAAGGCTTCCTTCGGAGTGGGTATTCCGTCGTTTCGTGTACATATAATTGCAATTAATTGGCGACATAGCCCAAAGCCAACCAAACTAAATGTATTTGTGTAAGAAACGGTGAAGGATGTAATAATCGCGTTTATTTCTGAATGTAATGTGAAACGTAAGATCGGGTGACGCAAGAGTAAGGATGACATTCGTCTAATAATATGAATAACATATTTCATCGGTGTGGGGAGAGAGTGGAGTAGTGCTTGGCATGTGGATGATATACAACATACAGGCTGTTGTTTAAAGGAAGGTTTGGGACAGGAGAGAAAGCAGCAGTGCCGGCAACGACAACGGTTATGGAAATGTTGTATAGTTGCTGGGCGGCCGCGATTTCGATTTAGCCAGCATAGGAGTTTGGATGAGACATGATATGTAAATAGTCTTCTAGGATGCTGTAGTATCGAGGCGGGAGGCCCAGAATGTGGATCTGTTCGCTGTTGAACCCGTTGGATATGTGTAGGATGAAATAATCGTGATTTTGGGAAATGTGGGAAACAAATTTTTTTCCTTTGTTCGTCCTGGATGGCGACAATCTGCTTGGCGTACTGCTTCGGAATTCCGCGAAGCCCTGGAGCAGGCGAAATGGAAGGGAGTCTTTTTGCGCTTGATGATGATGTCTCCGTCTTTGATGGTGGAGTCCGTCAGGCGGCAGTTGTAGCACTTGCCACGGACCTGGTCAAAGTAAACATATAGGGTGCGCGGGGCGGGAGTGGCGTGCAGGGAATGGCGGGGGGGGGGGGGGGCGGGGGCAGAGTTCATTATTGGTACTACTCTACAGCGGCACAACAGCAGTACGTAATCGCTTGCTATACGACGGCAGCAGCAGCAGCAGCAGAAGCAGCAAGTACGTAATTTCATTGACGATACGGAAATATGTACACACACAAGTGTAGTACAGTACACACACAAATCACGTCTAGCATGATGTACGGCAACAACGCAGCAGCACCACAAAAAAAAATGATTGACGATACAGAAATATGTACACACGCACAAGTTTAGGTGTAATAGACACACAAATCATGTCCAGCATGATGTACGGCAACAACGCAGCAGCGCCACAAAACGACCAGGAAACACAATTATCCGAGTACATACAAACATTCAGTGAATATTGCGGCAGCACTAAAAAGCAGAGCAGCAGCAGCAACGGATCGCCACATCGTTGGCAGCAGCAGCATAGCAACGATATGAAAAGAAGGGAGAAAAGAAGTATGTACCCCGAGGCCGTCCGAAAAGTATGTTTGGTACCTCACTATAGACCCACCTCCGCATGCTGTACGGCAACAACGCAGCACCAGCATAGCAACAATACTGAATACGAGAAAAAGTAGTCCGTACGCAAAATGCAGGAGCAAAACGACCAGAATATTTTTTTTACGTATCAAAAAAACTATTTGGGTACAAAAGTGGCCAATAAAAACAGTAATCCGCGTTGGCAGCAGCGGCGTAGCAACGATATGAAAATACGGAAGAAAAAAAGTATGTACCCTGGTATGCCGCAATCGCAAAACCTACGGAATTTCATTGACGACACCGAAATATGTACACACACAAGTGCAGCATGATGTTAGGCAACAACGCAGCAGCACCACAGCAGCAGCATAGCAACGATATACCTGGTATATGAAAATAACCAAGCCAAAAACGAGAAATTGCAGTACGTACGCAAAATGCAGGAGCAAAACGTCAAAAATATTTTTTTCACGTATCAAAAGGAACCATGTGGGTACAAAAACGACCAAGAAAAACAGTAATCCGAGTACATGCGAACATTCAGTGGATATTGCGGCAGCACATTAGCAGCAGCAGAAGCAGAAGCAGCGACAGCATTAGCAGCAGCAGAAGCTGCGACGAATCGCCGCAGCGTTGGCAGCAGCGTTGGCAGCAGCAGCATCATGGCAACGATATGAAAATAAGGAAGAAAAAAAGCAAGTACCCTGGTATGCCGCCATCGCAAAACCTACGGAATTGACGATCCGAAAATATGTACGCTTCCAGCATGATGCACGGCAACAACGCATCAGCACTACGTGCAGCAGCAGCAAGTGCACAGGAGCAGCAGGTGCACAGCACGGCAACAACGTAGCAGCACTACAGCAGCAGCGAGTGCACAGAAAAGCAGGTGCACAGCAGCAGCAACACTCATGGCGTGGCGCTGACAGCAGCAGCAGCAGCAGCGGCAGCCGAAAACGAGCAAAATGAGCATGTGGGGTCACCCAAACATGTACACACAGAAATCGTGTGCATGCACCGAAAATGCACCACAGTAGCAGCAGCACTCACGTCGTTCGGTGCAGCGGTGACGGCGACAGCTGAATCCTCCGTTCCTTCGTTCACGTCCCGCAAACAGTTGTGCATGTGCGCGTTCGCGTGCACTGTGTGTAAGAGGAGCCGACGCAACGCACGAAGGAGAAATAACGAGCATGGATGAGTAAAAAAAAAAAACAACGCTTTGACGTAAGTTTGTATGCAAAAAGGCAATTGAAAACCCCAAAAAAACGTACTGGCAACATACAGCAAGCACAATAGACATAAGACACTCACCACTGTCAGTAGTCTCGAGGGAGTACGAGACAGTCCCTTCCTTGATCGGGCGAGCAGAGAACTCGCAGTCGGTTGCCCTGTCAGGATGATCCCGCCACCACGCACGTGAGATCCTTGCAGGTGGCGAAGGCCACGTTTTTGCCACCAGGCGCGGAGTTCTTGACCAAGTGCTGGTCCGTGCACTGGTCGCAAACAACAGTCGGCACCAGGTCGGTCTTTGTCGTTGCCGCTCTCTTGCCAGAGGGCGAGGACCACGCGCCTCTCGACGAGGGGGAGGTGAGCTTAGGGGGCGTGGAGAAGGGAGAGGCGGGGGGTTGCAGCACCAGCAGGTTCGCCACCGACAGCAGCAGCTTGGCCGCCGACAGCTGCTCCTATCTATGCCGTTCGTCGAAGGCGAGACGCCTCTTTTAGGCGCCGTGCGAAGAGCTGTCTATTGGTTGGCAGTTTGCGAAAGAAGAAAGAAGAATGGTTGTTTGGCTGTTCGGCTGTTTCAAAGAAGGGCTGTTTGCGAAGAGCTGTCTATCAGTCGGTCTGTCTGCCAAGAGCTAGCAGGTGACAACGACCTCAAAAATCGCAATTAGAGTTGTATTTACAAGGCTTTTTCCTTCGGAGTGGGTATTCCGTCGTTTCTTGTACAAATACATTTAGTTTGGTTGGCTTTGGGCTATGATGCCAATTGCGGTTTTGGTTGGATTTGGGCTTTGACGCCACTTGCAGTTATATTGCAAATGGGGTAATAGCCCAAAGCCAACCAAACTAAATGTTATGACGCCAATTGCAGTTATATTGCCAGTTATATTGCAGTTGGGGCAATACCCAAAGCCAACCAAACTAAATGTATTTGTGTAAGAATCGGTGAAGGATGTAATAATCGCGTTTATTTGTGAATATAATGTGAAACGTAAGATCGGGTGACGCAAGAGTAAGAATGGCATTCGTCTAATAATAAGGATAACATCTTTCAATCAGTGCGGGGAGAGAGTGGAGTAGTGCATGGCATGTGGATGATATACAACATACAGGCTGTTGTTTCAAGGAAGGTTCGGGACAGAGGGGAAAGCAGCAGTGCCGGCAACGACAACGGTTATGGAAATGTTGTATAGTTGCTGGGCGGCCGCGATTTCGATTTAGCCAGCATAGGGGTTTGGATGAGACATGGTATGTAAATAGTCTTCCAGGATGCTGTAGTAACGAGGCGGGAGGCCCAGAATGTGGATCTGTCCGCTGTTGAACCCGTTGGGTGTGTGTAGGGAGAAATAATCGTGATTTTGGGAAATGTGGGAACAATTGGTTGCCTCGCATTCGTCCTGGATGGCGACAATCTGCTTGGCGTCCTGCTTCGGAATTCCGCGAAGCCCTGGAACAGGCGAAATGGAAGGGAGTCTTCTTGCCCTTGATGATGGTGTCTCCGTCTTTGATGGTAGAGTCCGTCAGGCGGCAGTTGTAGCACTTGCCACCGACCTGGTCGAAGTAAACATGGTGCGCGGGGCGGGAGTGGCGTGCAGGAAATGGCGGGGGAGGGGGAAGGGGGGGGGGGGGGGGGGGGGGGGTGCAGAGTTCATTATTTGTACTGCTCTACAGCGGCACAACAGCAGTACGTAATCGCTTGCTATACGACGGCAGCAGCAGCAGCAGCAGAAGCCGCAAGTACATGAGTAAAACGCAGCAGAAAAACGGCCAATACATTTTTTTAACGTACCAAAACGACCATTTGGGTGCAAAAACGACCAAGAAAAACAGTAATCCGAATACATAAGAACAATCAGTGGATATTGAGCCAACATTAGCAGTATCAGCAGCAGCAGCAGCAGCAGCTGCACCGGCTTCGAGCAGTGGTTGCGGCAGCATTAGAAACATTAGCAGCAACAGAAGCAGCAATGGATCGCCGTGGCGTTGGCCGCAGTAGCGGCATAGCAAAGATATGATAAAAAAGAAGAAACAAAGTATGTACCCTGGTATGCCGCGACCGCATAAACTACGGAATTTCATTGGCGAAACAAAAATATGTACACACAAATGACCAGCATGTACAACGCAGCAGCAGCACCACAGCAGCGTAGCAGCTATATGGAAAGAACGAAGCCCAAAACGAGAAAAAGCAGTACGTACGCAAAATTCAGCAGCAAAATGACCTAAATATTTTTTTCCAGGTACCCAAACGACCATTAAGTACAAAAACGATCAAGAAAAACAATAATCCGAGTACATGCGAACATCCAGTGAATGTTGCGGCAGCATTATTAGCAGCAGCAGCAGCAGCAGCAGCAGCAGCAGCAACGGATCGCCGCAACGTTGGCTGCAGCAGCAGCAGCATAGCAACGATATGAAAAGAAGGAAGAAAAGCACCGTACCCTGGTCTGCCGCAATCGCAAAACGTACGGTAATTATTGACGATACAGAAATATGTACACACACGAGTGTAGTAATACACACACAAATCACGTCCAGCGTGATGTACGGCAACAACGCAGCAACACCACAAAAACAATCGTTGACGATACAGAAATATGTACACACGCACAAGTGTAATAGGCACACAAATCATGCATGATGTGTACGGGAACAACGCAGCAGCGCCACAAAAAGACAAAACGACCAAGAAACACAATTATCCGAGTACATACGAACATTCAGTGAATATTGCGGCACCACTAGCAGCAGCAGCAGCAGCAGCAGCACAAGCAGCAACGGATCGCCACAGCGTTGGCAGCAGCAGCAGCATAGCACAGATTTTTTTGTTGATTCTCGCGTACAAAAAACGCCGTTAGATTGGAACTCTCAAAAATAATAGGGGACAGGGGGTTTAATATTCGGGTTATGAGCGCACTGTGTGGTGCGCACACAGGCCAGGACGCCAGCACGCCAGCTCGCCAGGTACCAGGTACTCTTGCAAACACGAAGATGCTACCCGTCACCTGCCACCTACAACCTACACCTTCGGAGCGGCGTTATGTCTAGCCAACAAGGGAGCCCCGCGCCTCCAGGAAGTAGCGATCCTGCCCAAGATCGCTCTGGATCTGCTCAGGCCGGATGTTCGCGCGGTGATAACTCGGCTCCTGCTGCGGCTGCTGCGTCAGCTCCAGCTCCTGCTGCAGCTGCTGCAGCACCAGATTTAGCACCAGGACAAGCACCGGCGGCAGCCGGCGGCCAGCCTGGCAGGTTCCAGCCGGAATCGCTCACGGCAGCAGGGCAGGGGACGCTCACGACATTGACAGTCGACAAGAGGAGCGACCTAGCTATCAACACATTCCTGGCCTCGAGCGCGTTGATTCCCTGCCCTCGTGAACGTACGATAGCTCTAGGGATCATCGTAGTGTGCAGTTCATGGATGCACACCATGCACGGTGTTTCGTGACCGACTGCGCTTGGTTCTGTTGTAGTACATCAAGCGTCGCCGTGATACTCAGCAAGACCTTACCGGTAGTGCACACTGCGCTACACTTGGCCGTCAACCGGGTACCTTTCGTGTTTGCTGCTTGGGTGGGGATGTACTGTTGTCGTCGGGGCCGATGCTGAAAATACAATGTCAACACCAAAAATATGTTCAATCGGCGGCAGTGCCGGCGTCCCCGGTAGCTTGGTAGGTGGTCCGCGTGCCTATGAACATCAATTTCGTGGGTTCAAGTCCCACCGAGTGCATGCTCATAGGGATTTTTTCTTGCATAAAAAATTGATAAGCGGAAAGCGCGAAAGCGTGAGTTGGCTACATTCGATGAAAATCGACGAGCAGTGGGAATGCTGAACCCTATGCGCGACAAAAATAAAGGCACGTACCGGGGGGGAGAAGGGACGGCACCTGTGACCACGGCTTGTCCAGAAGATCGTCGAGGGGTAAAACCTCCTACGAGTGGGCTGGGAAGTAAAAGTGATGGATAAAAAAAAAAGGAAAAAAGTAATACTAGTATTTTTAGTAGTCTACCGCTGCAGCACTTGGCTTTTTTCTTGCATGTGCGCGCATCCACAGCGAGGTCTACCGCGGCATAATACAAGCGTAGGTGGTGAAAACGCGAGACTTACTTGGTAGCTACGAGTAATAAGACTCGTGCGCAAGGAATACATGGATTTTATTGCTTCTTTGTTCGATGCACTCACTGATATGATAGGCCAAGACTGAGTCAGTTCGTAGAAGCCCCTCCAGGGTATACATATATTATCGCTTAGGATACACAAGACAAAGAAGAAAGGGTGAGAACAGTGAAGTACACACACAACAAGAAGAAGTAGAACAAGAAGAAGAAGAGGGAAAGCGGCGGATAAGATACGTCCCAACCCGCTGACCGTTCCACACAGAAACACGCGTATTTCCTGTGTGGAACTCCCAAATACCGTTACACATGAATCCATACACCAAGTACGTGAGCACTCCGAACAGCCCCTCTGCTCTCTACTTGGCTGCTTGGTGAATGAGATCACCACACATCGCTCATGATAAAGTACAATGCCATGATGATATACCACGATCACCCAAAATCCAAATCCAAGGTATTGTACTCAAAGATAAGTATATGTCAAGACCACCAATGCCTCCAAGCAGAATATCACAAATACAAATATCAAAGTCTCAAATCCCACAAAGAAAGAAACTTGATCTTCATATCTCAGAAAATAGTACCACAAGAACAGCTGCTCAAAACCCGAAAAATACAATAAAATCGGAGAAAAACAGAAATCAACTCCTCAAATCTCGAATGCACAGAAAGATCAAGCCCGCCAAGCCCAGAAAATCCCACAAAGCAACTCCTCAAAATCTCAGAAAACAATCAATCGAATCCTTGCATCATTTATATAGTACTGCAGTCCCCCCTTTTTTTATCTCTCTATCTGAATCAAACACCAATCCGATATAGCCTCTCTACAGGGGACACACTAAATCCAGTCAAATGGCAACAAAAACCCAGAATTTCGTCTCTGAAATAACGCCCCAGGTTAGTGCAGTCGACTTAGTATACTACAGATTTCAGTTCCGCGTTACGTACGTAGATATGTATTAATAATAATGTTGTATAGTAGTTCCAAATATTTCAGCTTTCCTGCTACAGCAGTCTTCCAGCCCCAACGGAACGGGATAAAAAGCAACACTCATGAATCACGATCGATTCCTCAACTCAGGACATCCATAAACTTGAAAACCCAGTACGGGTATAGTGTAACACTGCTGTGTGGTCCCCCTTGTGCCCGTACTTGGCCATGCAGGAAATAATCCCTAAACTTGAGAAACCCAGTACGGGTATAGTGTAACACTGTATGGTCCCTCTTGTGCCCGTACTTGGCCATGCAAACAGCTGGGGGAGCGGAAGGGGATTCGGTACTCGATGTCATGCATGGCCACTATTCTATCATGACCTGTAGGCCCTCGCATCGCTACAATGCCGGGACGGAGTACGCCAGATTGTTATCGATCACATACGCACAAAACACTCCCTACTGCCGCCTCTTGCTGCGGCCGTACATGTATGTATCAGTATCATTTACTTGAAAAAAAAAAACAGAATTCCAGAATGACGCACTCAGCTATCAACTATCATGTCATCAACCATTAATCTACACGTAAATCACTTGAATAGAAATACCCGTAATTTAGATGTACTCGGTATTTTACCACAAATGACTTAGTGCTAAAATATCCTAATTTCGAGGATCATCAAATAGGGATCAATCACACGACAAAAAATAAATCTCCTCGTCACTCATGTCCTGCTCAAAATATCAACGCAAAGAAACAGCACAGTAATATAGTTACACTCGTCCGGGCACGGCTGTAGGCTACCGCAAAGCTACCTCTGACGCTCATCGCATGCCCTACCAAACGCTGATTCACTCATAAACAGGTCAACCTCAACAACGCGCAAGGGGGGGGGGGGGGGGGGTTGGCGTCAGGGGGAGGGCAAGATACAGCAGTCATCAAAAACATACCGCTGACGAAAAAAACAAATCCATCGTATCTCAAAATGTCGGCCCAAAAACAATACGCGTGCGGTACAGTAAAACCAAATCATTCAACCAAACGGAACGAACCAAGAAAAATAAAATACAACCTGTAATTTCCATCAAGCTCCCAGCTTCCAACTCTCGGTCTCCTTCATCTTCTCTTTAACTCGTGTCCGCTTCGTTCTCGTCCTCCGACGCAGCCTGCTTTGCCACCCTCGGTCAGCCATGCGGGCTCTCCCTCCATTGCCCCTCTCCCGCCTTGCTCTCCGCCTCACGGTGGCCGTCTTCGGCTCCGGACACCCCTCCATCACCTCGGGGATCCTCATTTCCTCCACGCTGTTTTCTGTACCGGGTTCGTCGGACGGCTCCTCCTCGGGTGCAAGCACAACAGCGATGCCGTACTTGCTCCGATGCGTATCGCTTACAACCCCTCGTGATGTCTCGCCTATTTTCATAGGCGACGGCTCCTGCCGGCCAAGCAGGCGTCCTTGCTCACGCGTACCCTCTGGTACGCTCTCTCTCTCGCGCGGGGAAGTCCCTCCCGCGTCGTCGATGATCGGCAAGGTTGGAGGAGCATTCAGCTCAGTCTCACCGAGCAACTGCCTGTGCATCGCCCGCGTGTTGTACTCCATTGCGTCCTCGCCGTGTGTACCATCGGGCACATATTTTCTCGCGTTCGGGAAAATCCCTCCCGCCGCGATAGTCGGCCGGCTTGGAAGAGCATTCCGCTCTGTCTCACCGGGCAACTGCCCCTGCATCGCCCGCGTGTTGTACTCCAGCCTCTCACCAACCTCCTCCCCCCCCCCCTCTCTCTCTCCCTCGCTCTCATTTCCACACGTACTCTTCGAAAAACTATCTGCCCGGCGTTCCGCAGGAGGCGTAAAAGAAGCAGAAATATACGGGCATGCAAACTGCCCGTTTGCACCTCCCGCGGCCACAGCAGTCGCCCCAAAAGGCTGCCGCTGCTGCTGCACGCGCCGGAGGAACTACTGCCGTAACGGTTGCTGTTCCTGGTCGAGCCTCCGCTGCTCGAGTTGCTGCTATTGCTTCTCGAGCTGCTTCTTGTATTGCTGTTGTTGTTGAAACTGTTGCTCAAGCCACTGCTGCTCCTCCTGTTGCTGCTGGTGTTGCTGCTGCTGCTGCTGCATTCGCTGGAGGAACTGCTGCCGTTGCTTTTCGAGCAGCTGCATGTTTTGCTGCTGTTGTTGAAACTGTTGCTCGAGCCACTGCTGCTCCTGCTGTTGCCGCTGGTGTTGTTGCTGCTGTTGCTGCACGCGCTGGAGGAACTGCTGCCGTTGCTGCTCCTGGTCGAGCCTCTGCTGCTCGAGTTGCCGCCGTTTCTTCTCGAGCTGCTGCTTGTATTACTGCTGTTGTTGAAACTGTTGCTCGAGCCACTGCTGCTCCTGCTGTTGCTGCTGGTGTTGCTGCTGCTGCTGGTGTTGCTGCCCCAGTTGTCGTTGTCTCCGCTCTGCGACCCACTGCTGCGGTGGCAGGGATGCCAGCTCGGCACTGGTGAGGACACGACTGTAATCGATGTAGTGGTAGCCAGGAGGCAGCATTCCAGCGTCGAAGTACGTATGGAGAGATGGGGCCGGAGCGTCCATGAGTTGCACCACCGCCCTACACTGCGGTAGGATGTGACCAGTCCGCTCGCACCTTTTGCATCGGATCTCGCCTGTGCCGATTGTGGCCATCTCGCTTCCACTCAGAGCCGAAACGTATATCTCTCCCAGCAGGCCCCAATCAGCGAGCGCGTCCCATTGGAACAGTTCGCTAGCGTGTTCGATGCACTCACTGATATGATAGGCCAAGCCTGAGTCAGTTCGTAGAAGCCCCTCCAGGGTATATATATTATCGCTTAGAATACACAAGACAAAGAAGAAAGGGTGAGAACATGAAGTACACACACCACAAGAAGAAGTAGAACAAGAAGAAGAAGAGGGAAAGCGGCGGATAAGATACGTCCCAACCCGCTGACCGTTCCACACAGAAACACGCATATCTCCTGTGTGGAACTCCCAAATACCGTTACACATGAATCCATACACCAAGTACGTGAGCACTCCGAACATTCTTGTTCACGCTACGTGCACACATATTTACCTTGTGGTTCAAGGGTACACCCATTGGGTTATGCGGCAAAAATATCAGTCAACACTACCGCTATGTACACTACCGCCATGAAGTATGATCTACGTCACGAACCCGGCACTTTCCTCCCTATTATAGGCATGTTCAAGCAAGATAATCGTTAAGGCTCACTTAAGGCGTTTTTTAAGGCTCGTGCCTATCTGGTTAATGCCCGTTAAGGCTCGTTAAGGCCATTGAAGCTTTTGCCTTAAAACGTGCCTTAACCCCTTTTTTTTTAGCCTGCGGCGAGCCTTAGCCATTTGCCTTAACGGGCCTAAACGCGAGCCTTAAAGGCCAGGGCCTACTCCGAGTACATACGAACATTCAGTGGATATTGCGGCAGCAGAAGCAGCAGAAGCAGCTACAGCATTAGCAGCAGCAGAAGCTGCAACGAATCGCCGCAGCGTTGGCAGCAGCAGCGTTGGCAGCAGCAGCAGCATAGCAACGATATGAAAATATGGAAGAAAAAAAGCATGATGTACCCTAGTATGCCGCCATCGAGAAACCTACGGAATTTTATTGACGGTCCGAAAATATGTACACTTCCAGCATGATGCACGGCAACAACGCAGCAGCACTACAGCAGCAGCAAGTGCACAGCAGGAGCAAGTGCACAGGAGCAGCAGGTGCACAGCAGCAGCACTCATGCTGTGGCGCTGACGGCAGCAGCAGCAGCAGCAGCAGCAGCAGCCGAAAACGAGCAAAGGGGGTACGTAGGGTCACCACAACATGTACACACAGAAATCGTGTGCACCGAAAATGCACCACAGTAGCAGCAGCACTCACATCGTTCGATGCAGCGGTGACGGCGACAGCTGAATCCCCCGTTCCTTCGTTCACGTCCCGCGAACAGTTGTGCATGTGCGCGTTCGCGTGCACTGTGTAAGAGGAGCCGACGCAACGCACGAAGGGGAAAGAACGAGCATGGATGAGTCCAAAAAATAATAATAAACGCTTTGAGGTAGGTTTGTATGCAAAAAGGCAATTGAAAACCCCAAACAAACGTACTGGCAACAGACAGCATTCAACAATAATAGACCCAAGACACTCACCACTGTCAGCAGTCTCGAGGGAGTACGAGACAGTCCCTTCCTTGATCGGGCGAGCACAGAACTCGCAGTTGGTTGCCCAATACAGGATGATCCCGCCACCATCGCACGTGAGATCCTCGCAGGTGGCGAAGGCCACGTTTTTGCCACCAGGCGCGGAGTTCTTGGGCAAGTAAGTAAGTGCTGGTCCGTGCACCGGTCGCAAACAACAGTCGGCACCAGGTCGGTCTTTGTCGTTGCCGCTCTCTTGCCAGAGGGCGAGGACCACGCGCCTCTCGACGAGGGGGAGGTGAGCTTAGGGGGCGTGGAGAGGGGAGAGGCGGGGGGTGCAGCACCAGCAGGTTCGCCACCGACAGCAGCAAGCAGCTTGGCCTCCTACAGCTGCATCTAGATGCCGTTCGTCGAAGGCGAGACGCCTCTTCTTATAGGCGTTGTGCGAAGAGCTGTCTATTGGTTGCAGTTTGCGAAGAAAGAAAGAAGAAAGGTTGTTTGGCTGGCTGTTCGGCTGTTTCAAAGAAGAAGGGCTGTTTGCGAAGAGCTGTCTATCAGTCGGTCTGTCTGCCAAGAGCTAGCAAGTGACAACGACCTCAAAAATCGTAATTATAGTTGTATTTACAAGGATTTCCTTCGGAGTGGGTATTCCGTCGTTTCGTGAACATATAACTGCAATTAATTGGCTACATAGCCCAAAGCCAACCAAACTAAATGTATTTGTGTAAGAAACGGTGAAGGATGTAAGAATCGCGTTTATTTATGAATGTAATGTGAAACGTAAGATCGGGTGACGCAAGAGCAAGAATGACATTCGTCTAACAATAAGAATAACATCCTTCATCAGTGTGGGGAGAGAGTGGAGTAGTGCTTGGCATGTGGATGATATACAACATACAGGCTGTTGTTTAAAGGAATGTTCGGGACAGGAGAGAAAGCAGCAGTGCCGGCAACGACAACGGTTATGGAAATGTTGTATAGTTGCTGGGCGGCCGCGATTTCGATGTAGCCAGCATAGCAGTTTGGATGAGACATGATCTGTAAATATTCTTCCAGGATGCTGTAGTAACGAGGCGGGAGGCCCAGAATGTGGATCTGTTCGCTGTTGAACCCGTTGGATATGTGTAGGATGAAATATTCGTTATTTTGGGAAATGTGGGAAACAATTTTTTTCCTTTCGTTCGTCCTGGATGGCGACAATCTGCTTGGCGTACTGCTTCGGAATTCCGCGAAGCCCTGGAGCAGGCGAAATGGAAGGGAGTCTTTTTGCGCTTGATGATGATGTCTCCGTCTTTGATGGTGGAGTCCGTCAGGCGGCAGTTGTAGCACTTGCCACGGACCTGGTCGAAGTAAACATGTAGGGTGCGCGGGGCGGGAGTCGCGTGCAGGGAATGGCGGGGGGGGGGGAAGGGGGGGCGGGGGGGCAGAATTCAATATTTCTACTACTCTACAGCGGCACAACAGCAGTACGTAATCGCTTGCTATACGACGGCAGCAGCAGCAGCAGCAGAAGCAGCAAGTACGTAATTTCGTTGACGATACGGAAATATGTACACACACAAGTGTAGTACAGTACACACACAAATCACGTCTAGCATGATGTACGGCAACAACGCAGCAGCACCATAAAAAAAATCATTGACGATACAGAAATATGTACACACGCACAAGTTTAGGTGTAATAGACACACAAATCATGTCCAGCATGATGTACGGCAACAACGCAGCAGCGCCACAAAACGACCAGGAAACACAATTATCCGAGTACATACAAACATTCAGTGAATATTGCGGCAGCACTAAAAGCAGAGCAGCAGCAGCAGCAGAAGCAGCAACGGATCGCCACAGCGTTGGCAGCAGCAGCATAGCAACGATATGAAAAGAAGGGAGAAAAAAAGTATGTACCCCGAGGCCGTCCGAAGAATATTTTTGGTACCTCACTATAGACTCACCTCCGCATGCTGTACGGCAACAACGCAGCAGCAGCATAGCAACAATACGAAATACGAGAAAAAGTAGTACGTACGCAAAATGCAGGAGCAAAACGACCAGAATATTTTTTTTTACGTATCAAAAAAACCATTTGGGTACAAAAATGGCCAATAAAAACAGTAATCCGCGTTGGCAGCAGCGGCGTTGCAACGATATGAAAATACGGAAGAAAAAAAGTGTGTACCCTGGTATGCCGCAAGCGCAAAACCTACGGAATTTCATTGACGATACCGAAATATGTACACACACAAGTGCAGCATGATGTTAGGCAACAACGCAGCAGCACCACAGCAGCAGCATAGCAACGATATACCTGGTATATGAAAATAACCAAGCCAAAAACGAGAAATTGCAGTACGTACGCAAAATGCAGGTGCAAAACGACGAAAATATTTTTTCACGTATCAAAAGGAACCATTTGGGTACAAAAACGACCAAGAAAAACAGTAATCCGAGTACATACGAACATTCAGTGGATATTGCGGCAGCGCATTAGCAGCAGCAGAAGCAGAAGCAGCTACAGCATTAGCAGCAGCAGAAGCTGCGACGAATCGCCGCAGCGTTGGCAGCAGCGTTGGCAGCAGCCGCAACAGCAGCAGCAGCAGCATAGCAACGATACGAAAATATGGAAGAAAGCATGTACCCTGGTATGCCGCCATCGCAAAACCTACGGAATTGACGATCCGAAAATATGTACGCTTCCAGCATGATGCACGGCAACAACGCAGCAGCACTACATACAGCAGCAGCAAGTGCACAGGAGCAGCAGGTGCACAGCACGGCAACAACGCAGCAGCACTACAGCAGCAGCGAGTGCACAGGAAAAGCAGGTGCACAGCAGCAGCAGCACTCATGGCGTGGCGCTGACAGCAGCAGCAGCAGCAGCGGCAGCCGAAAACGAGCAAAATGAGCATGTGGGGTCACCCAAACATGTACACACAGAAATCGTGTGCATGCACCGAAAATGCACCACAGTAGCAGCAGCACTCACGTCGTTCGGTGCAGCGGTGACGGCAACAGCTGAATCCTCCGTTCCTTCGTTCACGTCCCGCAAACAGTTGAGCATGTGCGCGTTCGCGTACACTGTGTGTAGGAGGAGCCGACGCAACGCACGAAGGAGAAAGAACGAGCATGGATGAGTGAAAAAAAAAAAAAAATCAACGCTTTGACGTTTGTATGCAAAAAGGCAATTGAAAACCCCTAAAAAAAAACGTACTGGCAACATACAGCAAGCACAATAGACATAAGACACTCACCACTGTCAGTAGTCTCGAGGGAGTACGAGACAGTCCCTTCCTTGATCGGGCGAGCAGAGAACTCGCAGTCGGTTGCCCTGTCAGGATGATCCCGCCACCACGCACGTGAGATCCTTGCAGGTGGCGAAGGCCACGTTTTTGCCACCAGGCGCGGAGTTTCTTGACCAAGTGCTGGTCCGTGCACTGGTCGCAAACAACAGTCGGCACCAGGTCGGTCTTTGTCGTTGCCGCTCTCTTGCCAGAGGGCGAGGACCACGCGCCTCTCGACGAGGGGAGGTGAGCTTAGGGGGCGTGGAGAAGGGAGAGGCCGGGGTTGCAGCACCAGCAGGTTCGCCACCGACAGCAACAGCTTGGCCGCCGACAGCTGCACCTATCTATGCCGTTCGTCGAAGGCGAGACGCCTCTTTTAGGCGCCGTGCGAAGAGCTGTCTGTTGGTTGGCAGTTTGCGGGAGAAGAAAGGTTGTTTGGCTGTTCGGCTGTTTCAAAGAAGGAAGGAAGGTTGTTTGTCTGTTCGGCTGTTTCAAAGAAGGAAGGAAGGTTGTTTGTCTGTTCGGCTGTTTCAAAGAAGGGCTGTTTGCGAAGAGCTGTCTATCAGTCGGTCTGTCTGCCAAGAGCTAGCAAGTGACAACGACCTCAAAAATCGTAATTATAGTCGTATTTAATACTTGTATTTATACCTGATTCAACTTTGTTCGTTGGTACTGCTGTAAACGTACTGCTGTACGCACACAGGAAGCAGCATGCACGACGTTTGTTCGTGCAACATTACCACCCTGGCCGGAAATATAATTGCGTTTAATTTCGATGTTGGACTCCAAACGGTGTTATATTATCACCCAGAGTGTTACGTGTTAGCACCCCCCCAAAACAAACCGTACCTGGTACTGCTTTTCACCTATATAATACTGTTGTACTTTACGAGTATTGAGAGTAGTGTCGTTTCCTGCAATGACGAGATTATGTCTTGTTGCTTTCCGCGCTAGACGTAGGTACCCATAGATGTAGCAGGGGTACTATAAATGAACAACTAGTCTGCTGTGGCGTATCAGCTACAACAGTGAGGGAGGTCATGCCGCTCCTCTCTCACCTACTCGTGCTGCTACTGCTGCTTTTTGTGGTGCTGTGTCCGGCCGCTCGAGTGTGAGAGCTGCGTGCGAGAGTACGTCTGGGCACTATAAACGACCAGGAAAATGATAGTGCTAACACCAGCCGCAGGAGCCGCCCGCTTTGCGAGATACTTTTGCGAGCTTCTTCTGCTGCTGAGCTAGTGTGCGTGCGTGTTCGTTCGCTGCGCGCTGTGTGCGGTCGTGGTGATTTCCGAATTACTGGAGCGGGTTTCCACTGGAAATAACATGCCTTTTTTGCTATTACGGGGGTCCATAGTTAATAGGACCTATGGTATACATATAAAACTAAATATTTGACTATTTTTACTAACATTATTTGGTCATATTTACTATGGTCCCCCGTAATAGCAGGTCTTCAAACTTCGCCTGCGCAGGCGGATTTACGGTAGCTGTCCAAAGCGAGGTATTCTTTGTTGCAGTAACGCCTTGTAAGCCGCTACAAAAATATTTTTACGGTAGGCACTGCCGTGTTTGGGTGACAAGCGTGATCCGTATATCCGTGGGTCCTGCATCCCGTGGCAAATGCGTACCAAAATTATTATCTCGAACCTGTGCTGTATGTTCCCTCGGCACGCTTCAATGAATACATCACCGTCTCGAGCTGTGCCGATCGAGATAAGTTTCGCACGTTGGACATTGGGATGTGTACGACCGGTATCTGGTACACGCAATCCACACATGAATACTATATTTTCGGTATGGACGACCTGAACGGTTCTGGTATATCACGTGCACGCTCGCTGACAACGCGGGTGACCTGTTGTCTCCGTCACCACTCCTGGTGCGTACGTTGTGTAAGTTAAGGGTTTGGTACTTGTTACATAGTTGTAAATTGAGGCACTGCTCAACATTTCCCATCAAATAGGTATATCCGGCGTGCGGATCGTTGCCAGCAAGGGTGGGATAACCTGTGGATTTTGCCAAGACAAGGCGGACTTCGATATATGTACCCTACACGTTGCATGTAGACTGCGATGCCCGGTAGTCTTCCGAACAGCATGCATCATGCTCGTCCTCAAGATTAGCATGACTATACAAGACAATGTAGCCAAGCATATGCCGTGAACCATGTGGCTCGTGGTAACCCCACTCACCCGCGCCCCAGTGTAAGTAAAACGCTTTGTACGGTCCTTGTGCATCGTATTAATAGTCATTGTAGCTATCAATATATACGTGTTACCATCACATTGTTTTTTCAGCTAGACCCGTAGCAGGTTAATCCTCAGTGCTCGTCTGGACAAACCATGATCCCAGGTGTCGCTGATACCCTTCTTCCGGTATGCGCCTTGATTTCTATCGTCCATAGGGTTCAGCATTTCCCCTGCTAGTCGATTTTCTTCGATACGTGCTACCTCACAATCTCGCGTTTTCCGCTATTCAAATCATGAGCATTAAACGTTCGTACGACAATGTGGTGTCGGTAAGATTTGGCACGAGCGAAAACGGTTTTCGTAAACTTGAGGACAACAACCTACCAAGCGATATGATACGCAGCCGAGTACATACAATGGTGGCAGCAGCATCGAAAAGACCCCAGGAGGTCGACGAACGACGGCAAACTAAACACTCGCAGCAAAGCATACAACCAGAAATATAACTGTCTGTTTAGGGAAATGACGCCGTTTTATCCTCCAGGCGTGAGCAGGGATTTTTGGCTCCTGCGGAGGCACAATAATTCCGAAATGAGGGTCCAGGATGAACGTCGAGCGCGTCAAATTTGCGGGGTGGCCAGGATATGCGCGGATGCAAACAAAGGGTTCACCGTACGCTACTCTCGCTTACCTTCTCTGCGCAGGCCCAGCTCCTTTTGGTTGGTTCCTTACTATACCTCAAACATGGGCGTTGGCTTCGCCCGCACTCTCATGTTTTTCTCAGTACAATCTCCCCACAGACCGGGCCGCATATAATACTTAGCCCCCCCTGCATTTCCCTCGTGGCGAAGGTTTTCGTGATGCGAGCTCTGACTACCGCGAATTTGCGCACTGCTGTAGGCGGTCAAATCGTGATGAAAGTTTTGCCTTTTGAGAGTACAGAGATACCCACGAAAGCAGTGTCGAACACGGAGTTAAGACACATCGTGAACCAAACACCGTTGGGACAGTAAATCTGTGAAACGTAAGTGTATTCGCCATCAGGCTGGCTAGACTCACTGAAATCGGACCTGCCCCGTACACATCCATCAAAGAACTCTCGAACGGAAGAACTCCTTGTCAAACGAGCTGGTAGGTCCTCCAATTCCGACATTTCCAGCAAACAACCCATGATGTTTTTCGTGAAGCATAGTCCATTCCAGGACGTACAAACTGTTCACTCTGCGTGTAGCTGATGCGCATGGAATTCAAGGAATTACGCCGTACGAAGACGAATCCCGTCTTAGCTGCAACAAAGGCGGCGTCGCTAGAACTTGTGAGGACGACTGGGCTGGGACAGGGGCTGTGTCAGCGGCGGACTGCGGGATGGATGAAGGGCGAGGTTATTCTTAACAAGATCGGCGGGACGGGTGCTGGCGATGAAGTCGTCGAGCTGTAGTGATGTTAGCATTTGAAGGTGGACGCTTACGTTTAGCACAGGAGATCCCGTAGGGTGGGGGCCGACATTGCAGAACGTTCACGCGCTAAGCATGATCTCGTCAGTTGATCTCATAGCAGCATTGATAGGGCAGTGGACATGGTATGATATTAGGGCTAATAAAAGTTATTGCTGACCGAATGTTTCCCTCCCTGATATATATCCGGGGCTTTACGTTTGGTAGAACCAGTATGCGAGCCCATCATCGTTTTTGTGGATACCAGCCCCAGTTGTCACACACACGTCATATATCCGTGCATGACACCACATCACCTGTTCGAGTGACTGGGTGACACACACGTATATCGGCAGAGCCTATAGAACTTCCTTTTTGTTCGTATGCACCTCACTTTGAGTGTTTCGCTTGTATTGTTCAAACAATGCATCTACTCACATCCATGAGGGGGGAACGTTTATTGTGAGGTCAGGGCGTGTTTGGCTTTCGTGTTGGACAAGTGGCATATCTCCAGATTGTACGTTGGTGTTACTCACGATTGCGCCCCTGGGTGTCTACGTGGATAGACGCGTCTGCTGGAATCATTACCGTAGTTTGATTTTGATGAGACATATTTTCCACCCCAAAATTCGGGATGTGTAGATACCATTGATGATCCAAACACGCAAATAGGTTCCCTGTGCTGTTTTAGGCGAATTTATCCTTTGGGTTCGGTTATCGTCAAGCGAATGATCGTATCGTACTACTTGGCGACTCTCAGAAGCTGTCCAGAACCGTTCTAAACGTTTCGTCTTAAACATGCACTCTCCAGAATTTTTCAAAACTCGCAGTATTGTCGAAAAACACAAAACTCAACAGTGGTTGTTTTCCTGATAGACGAGGGTAAAACCGTTCGAACGATCCTCAACCCGGACAGTGTGCACCTTCGTGCTGGAAGAATAACAATCGAAACAGGCGACACAGACAACGTTTGTGCGTGCTGAGAAATGCTCGAATGTCGGCAGTTAAAACTAACGCTAAAGGGCAGGGTGCACTATTGCTGTACCCTTATTGTCTTTAGCGCGAAAACCTTTAGCTTCGGGTAAGAAAACAGCCCGTCTTCGCCAGAGGTCTGGATATTTCTTATACCGATTTATTGTAATGCTTGCTGGGTGTTAACTTACACGACATTGATTGCAACCAGATCACACACGTGATTTTGTTTCTAAGCAAAGCGACTTCCGGTGACCATTGGCCAACGGCACTAAGGCAGCAGAGGGAAGTAAGAATGTGGTTGGCGTCCGTAAGTACAACATATCTGTCGTAAACGAATTCCCGCTTTTGGTGGTATGTTTGAAACATTTAGGCCATGAGCTAGAATAGAGTTCCACGATGAACCTTTCGGCCTTCACCAGCCTCCAGATCACAGCGCGAATTTACGATAATCTAGCGGGGTGATCCTGCGGTCAACAAAATCCCCTGCTTTGTGCCGTCGGTATCGTGGGAGTGAAACTCCTACGGAGCCGGCCTACATACGAGGAAACGCTCACTGTTCTGGTTAGGAGGACAATCTGCACCGACTTGCTCAGCTCCCCGTGCACTTGACGAACGTGATAAATTATCCAAACGTTCAATCAGCCATATATACCTGGTGCGAAATTATAAATAGGCACTCGTACGTGCAAGGTTCGAAATCTCGTCGATCTTCGACCTTGTTGTGGTGATATGTTTACTTTCTATACTTCGTTCTTACTTGAGTACTAACGAAAATGAAAACGACTTGATAAAGATTTTCACACACCGGAATAAACCAAAACGATGCTTCCACTATTCAAACCTTAACGCGCGTGGTGGCGTCAGTGATGATTGTTCGGTATACTTCGTGGTGGATTGTCCTCATTTTATCCCAGTGCAGAGTGTTACCGATCTTATTCGATGTCTTTGAGGGCTGCTGTTTGTGTCGTTTCCTGACTGTATTGTGCGCAGATCATAGGTTTGGTCGTCGTAAAACCAACTGCGGTAAGCTCCCCGTATGCCAATGAACAGGTGCCGTGTATGCGTCAAGCTCGTCAATCTACATCAATGGCAGCACCTCGCTTGCTGACAACACGGCTAAATTCGGAGGTGCGTTACGTTCTTGACGTCCATCAGCGTTTTATGCGGTCTACGATGTACTGTGGCGTATTGAAATGACGAGGCCACTTTATCACAAAAAAACATGCCTTGTGAGTGTCTGTTAATTGTTTTATGTACATTATCATCCCCATGTACGAGTTATTATATTTGCATTGTTGTACTTTCACTAGCTCCATTTTTTTATGCACCAGATTCGTGTAAACGTTAACGACACGTCCTCACCATGGTACATGCAATAGTTTCATCAAGAAATATATTTAGCACTCAGGTGGAAAATCAATACCGGCACAGACGATGTAGGCACTTTATAAGACATCTTGGGGACGATAGAAGGGCACTCCAAATCTCGGTATTGACATTCTTAGTATAGTATAGCTACAACGTCATGCACCGGCGGATTCCTACTTTTGCATTGAAACGCAGATATAGTCGTTCAATACGGAACAGGCACATACAGGCTTGGTTCTACCACCCCAGCAAACAGTATACGTCGTTTCATATCGGATGTAGCGCTCCCTCGATTATTGATTCCCGAGCGTCAAATATATTCAACGAACTAGATATCTCTGTAGAACACTCAGGTAGTTTGTTCGTGCATTCCGTATACTTGGCAAATACGCCATATATCGTGAGTGGTAGCGGAGAGCATAGTCGTTGATAATCGTTAGGCATGGTTAAGGTGATGCCAGACCGAAACATGTAACTGCAACGATTTGAGCATTGTCCGTAGGCCAGATCCCCTCAAAGCGTTCGCGCGCATGCTAGGTGAGCAAATCAATGTTTGTACGCCTCGAATGACGTGAAGATTCTGCGATATCGGCACTCGTTGTTGTGCACTGTTTGCCGGAGATAAACTATATGTTTGATAGTCGGAGCTCATATTACGATGTTGTCGACACGTCGCTGTTTTCGATACGAAATCCAGATCCGTTGGAAACAACGCATACATGGTGGATTTCCATTCACTCTCGGGGTTCAAATACTCATCGACCGGCACATTGCTGTGAGAGCGCTCGAGCGTGGCTAACCACTCATTGGGAGAGCAAAAAGTGAATTAATTTCCTTTGGTTCAGGTTGGGGAAATAAAGTGGTTTTGACTGGTTTGCAGTCTACGTCTGGTGCTGATAGAGTTTACCCCTTGGATCGAGCTGTTTTCCGTACGCAGAATGTGCGTCTCGCGTTTTACAAGAGGTAAACCGAAACAACATAATAGCGCAATGCCTGTTCCGTCTTTATCAGCCTTTGCTCCAGGTTCGGCTGCATGCGAACGACGCTTGGTCTCGCAAGTCTGTCATCTGTGCCAACGAATGCCGTCCCGACGACCAGAACTAAACAGGTCAAAATTAAGGCCCGCTGTTGACGCTACCCTGTGCCATGTCCCCAATAAGAACGCATGCTGAACGGCGAGACTGACACAGTTGTTCTACATCGTTTCTGGCCTCAATCATGGGCTAAACTGCTTGCCTAATATTGACACACTAAACCATGCTCACGCTAGCTTACCACCGAGTCGTCTATAAAACGCATGTACGGAAATACTGTACATTATGTTTACAGTGAGTGGCAAGCTAGCCCTACGTACGCCATAGAAATGTCGATTTCATGGTCTATTCTTCTAACCCCAAGCCACAGGTGGGGTCGATAATCTACCAGCCTGATCTGAGGCTAATATATTGTGCCATCCGTTGGTAGCCTCATGCAGCGCATTTGACACAGCATTGCCGAAAACCCCGGTAATATTGTTTCTGACCGATTGAAATTGAACATACTGTAGTACTTTCTTTGGATGTGAAAGATATTTTGTGTCGGAAAATATCCACCGCTAGCTGATCTAAGACCGCATTGACGACACCACCACCCACGCATAAATCACGCTGGAGTTTAATACGGTTTCCTACGTAGAGGGCTGGTTGTCCAAACAATACCGTGCAATGTGTTAAGGTGCCCAAATATTTTTCTGAACGACGGTAACACGTTGCAACCTCGATCCCAGCTTCATCCGTCTCTAATGTGAGTCTCTTTCTTTGCTACTAGAACAGTCTTTTGAGCTATCTCGAGTGAAATGGTTCCCGACTATCTACTAAAGTTAGTTTTTAATACGTGTACATATGATCAAAACTGCTAGACTTGGACAAACATAGCGTTGGCGGGGAAGGGTAAGACACCTGTGGTGTACGACAGGTCACAGTATATAGCACGTATAAAACGAGGCGCTGGCGTGACAATTCCAGCATACACAACACCATCGGCGATATGTAAAACCTGGACGTTAGGTAGTGCACGTACGGACGTATGTTGGGTTAGTTGTTACACTATCGGTTTTGATATTTCGCATAACACCAGTTTGTTGTGATCCCCTGTTCCTAGGCGCATTTACCTCTCCAGGTGGGTCGAAGCCATGTTGACATTGGATTGACGCTTTCCCTCTCCTCCTCTTACCCCGGTTTGTAACTTGGAGGCCTCAAGCATTTTCTTGGGGACGCGTCTTAGCTGTGACATAATGAATTTTTCCTGCCCCGGCGGGTTTGGTATTTATTTCCGTCATTGCCCTTGCCCTCTGTTCACTTCTAGATGTTCGCGAATGCACGGACTCACGTATTTTCCCGTTTCACGTTCATGGTGAAATAAAATCAGCCCACCCTCTGTAGACATGCTTGCCAGGTGCAATATCAACCGCGTAGCCCCGACCCTGTTATTGCCGCTGACGCCGTGTATGGTTTGTCCTCCTCCGGTTTTGGAGGCGCCGCTGACGACCTGGTATTGTGTCCTTCTTCGCGCTGTCAAGTACTTGGGCATACATATGTTATTGACGTTATGATCCCATCCCCCCCGTGATTCACCCAAGCATATCAAGGTTCGATATAAACTGTAAATATTGAGGTGGTATGTGTGAACGTTTTAAACTGCCGGAGCCACCGCGCAGTTGCAAAGGGACTGGTCCAGACGGGGGACGTCAGTTTAGACATATTTTAACCTTCGATTCATACTCCCACGCTTGGAGTGATTTCCGCATTCATCCCAGTGTGTTCCTATATTCAAGTGCTGGCGATGTATAGAGAAGCGCGAGTGCATTACCGGTACGGCTAGTTATCATCGAACATGAAAAGTGCAATAAAACGGGGCAAAATTACATGTAATCATAGTTGCCATCACGAGGGGTTGAAGTACATGCATACACCGTGCCAGTGGTGGTCTGAATCTGAAGGCCTGCCGCTTGCGCAATTGGTGCCATACGCTCGACAGTGTTTTAGTGCATAACCACGCAGTAGGTTTTTAGTACACGTAGGCAAATTAATATGAACCATGGGCGCTGGTAGTTGAAACGTGGTCCTACCGTACTAATACGCGTTCGCTCAAGCGTTCAATGACCGCTTTATTAGCGACTTTGAAATATATGTCATCTTCATGTGTACCCCGTGCTAAGCATTGTCTCTGTTGATAACTTCGTTGTGGTCGGGTTGATAAGCCCATGCGCGCAGGTTGCGAGGGCACGCAATCATGTACATAAACACCGATGCGGATCAACGCGAACGCGACGCGATACGGTCATGGTTGGCGAAATGTATGCGGTTTCTTCCACAACGTTGATCGAAAGCTTTGCTTTACGCTTACACCGATAATTTGGTGCCCACCAGAGCCTACCTGAAGAAGCTTGAAAACCAGAATCCGGTCCGGCGCACCTAATGCGTTAAGCCTTGGTGGTCGCGAGCTAAGGTAGCATCTCGCTCCTTGAGCCACAATGAGATGCTACACTCATGTTTATTTAGGCTTTCTTAGGCACTAGCACTCGTTGATGCAATATTACCAAGACACGCCATCTCTTTATGAGCCTAACCACTGGCCCAGGTGAAACCACGCAGAGTAGCCGGTCGCAGCATAGCTTTTTTCCCGAACTCAAATAGAACTGGTGATCCGCGGTTCGTCTGACTGTGATGTTTCAGAATCGTCCTCGGTCGTTTTGCTGTCTTTACAAACGCCAATTCCACCCGATACGGGATAATGCCGTACTGCCGTTCGGATTAGGCATATTCCATTCCCGCCCGAACTACTGTAGTACTTTGAACCTGTTGTCTGTAGTTCCGATATCATGCCTATACACTATTGCCGTCGCGGTTGCGTACAAACCTGTTTCCGTTGGCGATATCGATACTTCCTTGTCGTGTGTGCACAGAGCGGTACAAACACGTACCAATACGTTATTTATCGAAAACCGTCCTTCTCTTTCAAAGCCGTCCCTGGAGTTGAGTATCGATATAGTATACACTTTCTATACCGCAAAATACTTCCCATGAATTTTATCGATGCTGTAGGGCGACATCGAGAGTCATTTACGGTGAGACACTCTGAATGCCGTGCTGAAAAGGTACGTGAACGAGGCTCGTAAATTGACATTATTGAAAACTTTATTGAACCGACGAAACGGGCCGTAGTATGGCAGGCTTGGGTTTGTCATCACCTTAACACTGCAGACGTTCCACCCCCCTTGAAACTGCAGCACCAAGCCACGAACGTATCTTGAACAGTCAGTCTTTGGAATCACGGGATCTAGCGATGTTTCTTGTATGTTATGGATTAATAGGGTACCTGAACTGCGAACGCAAGTGCATTACATTACTCCTACAAGTAATTTTCGTCAGTCGATTGTGTGAGTGACGTGACTGTCAGACTTGTTCATATTGAAACGTTGAAGATTGGCAGTGCATGCGTCGTCACGCAGTGAACGAAATATGTGCAAAGAAGCTTGAAAGCGACGCACAGCTCTCTTGCCTTGGAGAACAGCTCTCCCCTACCAACGTTCACCTTGGTCCTTGTGATTCAACGC